>CAUJRU010001903.1:0-105002 GCA_963277665.1 Viscum album | reverse complement strand
AGGTGAGGACACTGTCAGTATCTATTCCTATCGTTCTATCTAACCAATTCTCCTTCCATTTTTAGGGTACTGATGAACTTTATTTTCAACTACTATATTCATTATTTTAGTCTAGTGTTTTTGGGAGAAATCCTAGTTTACTCTAAGAAAAATTAGAATCAAGTTCTTCACTTGAGATATTTTTTGGATATCATAAAGAAACATATACTATATTTCAAGATATCAATGTGTCAATTTTAGATTCAAGAGGTAATTTTTATAGGTCACATAGTCTCATAACACGTGGTTCTAGTTGATCATGAGAAGGTGGAAGTTATCATGTCAGAGTACGAACATTGAAATGAATTATAGATTTAGAGCTTCTTGTGCTTGGTAGTGTTTTACCAACAGTTTATAAATTATTTCTCCCAATTTACTTATCCTTGGTATTCTCTTTATTAAAAGGTATTGAATTCCATATGTGATTAAAAATGGAAAACATACATTGATAAGTCAAAGATTCACAATAACTTACCTCCCATATTGATCCTTATAGTTGATGGTAATGGCGTTTTAATCTTTTATAATGCTTCATGTTTAGGTTAGGGATGTTTTCTCATGATGGGTGATCACATGGTGGCTTATGGTTCCATTAAAAAATTTTCCTCATGAAAAGAACTAACCTGCACCAGATCTCAACCTCATATCTATGATATTTCCTCTTAATAATTTTAGGCACTATATGTTTGGGGAAAGGTTAATTATTTACTCTAATAAATAATACATTGAGTTACAAATTCTCATAAAAAATATTAATTTTCATATAATGTGATGGGTGGAGTACCTGAAATATTTTGAATGTTAAATTTTCTATACACCTAGGATGTGGGAAATTTACTATGATTATCTGTTTAGGAAGATTCTATCTTAGGCTATGAATAAATCTCTAGAGGAGAGGAATCTCCTCGATTGATTTGACCTCATCTATTTGGGATTCCAGGAGTTCTATTTTGAGGTTGTGTTGGAAAGTGTTCATTTTAATTTAACACTTTTTAGTTGATCCAGTTCGAGTAGAATATTGAGGATGAGTTATGAGGATTTAGGTAATCATTATACGGTGAAGGTATCATTATTGAATACTTTATATCTTTATATGGTATCATTTTCATTTTGAACTATTATTTCATTAGGTCATATATTATAATGTCTATGATGGGGGATTGTAATCATTACTAGTGGGAGTAATCCTAGGATCAATGAATCTTTTTATGATATAGTGCAATGATTTTGAGGGGCTATTTTTTTAGAGGATTGCGATGGTCGATTACACTTTAGTTTTTTTACCACTAATGAAAACAATCCATGTCATATTTAACATTTCTTAGGTTAAGATGTATCATTAAAGACCATGTCATGTTATGATTTGGAGGACATTAAAGTGGAATATGATATGACCATGAATGAGAAACCGATTTGTGTTGTTGATTCTTTGATTATGGTCATAAATAAAAATTCCAAATAATTGGTTAAAGTGTTATGAAATCATGTTTGTAATTATTATGACATATGGTACTGTGAGATGATGATGAGGGATGAATGACCTCATCTCGTTGTGCCAAAGCCTTATTGACATGCTTTCTGGATGTAGAAAAAATTTATGGTGGATATAATTTTAAAATATTTAAATCCACATTCAGGTCAATACATCCCATTATTTTGATAATAATTTGTTTCAATGTTTTCTTTGTAATTTTGGGAGAATTTTCAATATTTTACAAGTTTTGGTCTTGTAAATGGTTGTCGTGTGGTTTTGTAAAAACATATAAGATTAAAAAATAAATTGTGCTTCTTGTGTTGTGGTTGTAGCAAAGATATAATAATTATTTTCATGGTTATACTAAATCTAGTTTCATTACATAAATAAATTTCATATGTAATTAATTTCATTTTCAATGATGTCACATAAATTTTCAAACCAGGTATCCAATATACTCATATTTTCTAAAAGCCTAAAAATAGTTATTGATTGGTGCAAATTTTGATATACCGTGAGAAATTATTTTAATTGATTTAAAATTTCCATTTAGACACTAAAGACATACATATTACCAAATTTTTTATAGTGTAATAGTATCTCATCCAAAGAGACTCCTCTTGTTTATTTTATATATTACTTGCCTCTTGGTGTTGATTTTGTTGGAAACAAGATAATTGGTACTAGTTTTTTCCAATTATATATCATTACTCATTGACATTTTAAATCCAATCTTTATTAAATGAACATACACTTATATTTGGAATTTTTATTCTAGATATAATTTTTTATAAAATTATCTAGTTTGTTTACTTATAGATCCATCATGGAATTTTTTTCTGGATAATGATTTTTTATTGTGAATCTTGGATTCTACCTGGATTAGTTATATCCTTTCATATATCTCCATGTGTGGATCATGTGTTTTGTTTCTAATGATACTATGATTTATTTAGGTTGTAACATAATGTAATTCATACTTATTGAAACCATTATTTTCTTTTTGGAATAAAGTGAATTTCTCCATGGTGTTTGGAGACAAATTAAAGATCCCTGGTAACAGTTTTCATAATGGCATGTGTGTATTGATACACTTTTTATATATTTTAAAATAAAAAAATTATTTTGAAAATGGATTTATTTAAATTAATTATTTGAAAAAGTATTCAAAGATAATTATTTATAAAGAAAGTCATGAAATAATATTGGAAATTGGAATTAGAAGTATTTTTTGAATGAGATTATTTTTGAAAATTCCCATTGATGTTGTTTTTAAATTGAAATGTCAGGATTGAAACATGAATTAAGGATTAAGGAATGATGGTTTATTAACTAATATGAGAATAATAATTTCATCTTTTATTGATTTCTTGAATCATATGGGAGCCTGGGTAGTTTGGTTTTTAGTCTTGGAAAAGTATGGTAGACATGAATTATCTTCACCTAGCTATCAATTGATAATTACAATGATTCTAAACTATGAGGATGTTACGGAGTTCATTAATTATGATTGTTTCATATTCTACCTTCTCCTAAAAACTAAGTAATTGTGAAAAACATTGATCAAGAAATCAATGAGATGTGTTAGGATCATTGATCCTTAAACTTACCAACCATGGGAATTCATACCATAGGGATATGATTTAAAATGATTTATTACAATCCAAGGTTTAAAAAAATGATATATTAATTTATATGGATATAATTTCTTATTTTTTCATGTTTTTTTTTGAAATGTATATTCATACCTATTTTCTTATTTTCTGTTGAATTTATTTGATAAGAATGTTTCTTATGAATTATGAAAAGATTACCAAGACATTTTCGATTTAAAAATATGGGATCATTTGGTTTATTTTATACATATGATTATGTAATTATAGGTATTATACTACTAGTAAAATATTTATCACATATTACTTTTTCTTGTAGGAATTTATAGAATTTATTTTTCTAGGAACATGGGAAGGGAAATATCTTCTTGGAGATGGTGGATGTCCTTAATTGAGAAACCATGGTAGTTAGTGGTGACAAGTAGACTATGTGATCCACTTGTTATGTATTGGTCTTATATTGATGTTACTTTTGGGATTTTTACTTGACTACATAAAATATATTTCTTTTAATCAGGGGGTTGGAATACAAAATTTTATAATCTTTCAACTAATTTCACCTTATATAGTTGGTATTGATTAGAAATTGGTTTCTATTTCTATTTCTGATGTCCATGAACTTGTCATTATCTTATGTAGATTAGTAATTACAATCATGCTATGTAAATATTATTCATGTTCCAGTTTAGTGGGTTATATAGGATGTATCATGATAAGTGGGGACTTTATTTATAGAGTGTTTTAATGCAGTACTATAGAACCATCGATCCATGAAAATCACCATGATGAACGTTCACACATTAGTGAACTGGAACAAGAAGTTGAAAAATCTAGAAGAGACCACAAAAATGCACTTGATGGTGAACTACAACATTGATCGAACTATCCATGACTGTCTTGAAAAATGAATATGTGAAGGAACCATGGATCCAAAATCTGGAGATAGATAAATGTGTTGAAAAGGATGAGTATAACATTGATGATTACAGAGTGGTGTAGAAATAATAAATAGGAAATATCATCAGATATCACATTAGTCAGACATAGGGAGATACTATATATCCCGAAAACAATGAAAACTAATAACCTAATTAGAAAAACATAAAATACATGTTATTAATACTAGGAAAAATAATTATAAACAAATTTGAAAAATTTATGGAATGTATATTCATCCTACTTTACGAGAATTAATTGATAAAAGGATTATATTACATTGTATCATTCATATAAAAGTTTTTTTTGTTTTTATTACTTATAATTTTCTATAAACAGGACGAGATGTGTTCTAAGATACCACACATGGTAAGTGGGGTAGTATTAAAGGGTTACACACTAAGGGTATATAGAATCATGTTAGATTTATTGGATGATAATTCTAATGATTACTTTATTCTGGTACTATAGAATATTATTTATTCATTTATATTATTTTTAAATTTGTTAAAATTTTATTCATGAATTAATAATTTATTTAAAACCATTATCTAATTCATTCGCAAAATAAATATATATTATATTTATTCATGAGATGACTGAAAATAATATTAATTTATTTAAAATATAAAAATGTATTTATTTTATCAAACAAAATTAATATTCTATGTTTCATGGTTCAATATAATTTTATTGGAAAGCTATGAAGGGGTTAAATTTTCATTTGATATACTTATTTAATATTAATTAAAATAGATAAATCATAATTTTGTTTAGAAATGATAGTATATTTAAATATAACTTAAAACAATTATAAATTATTTATAATTATTATAAGATGTTACATGGGTCATTATATTGATTAAATTAAAATGAACAGTATTTGTGTGAATGTCAAATTTTAAACTAATAATGAAATAAAAACTATATCAAAGTCATTTGACATGGAATAAATTATTATAGTTATCCTATAATGAACAATATATAGAATTAGAGAGAATACTCCCATATCTATCATGATTCATGATATATAATATAATAGATTTCAATATATGATCAAGAGTGAAGAATATGAAGAACATGATTCCATTTTTCTAGAACCCAAGAAAACTATAATGACATTAAAAATATTGTAACACATGGTAATATTACTAGGGGTGTTTTTTAGTATCCAACATGAATGAAATTGTTTAAGTGATCAATTTTTTAGGTTAGGGACATTAATGATTTGGGATAATAAAAAATAATAAATAAATTACTTGTGTAATTTATTTTATTTAAATAATTATTTATAAATATTGTTTAATGATATGATAGTGTATTTGGGACAATTTAATTTAGTTTAAATATAAAAATTTTAAATAGGAATTATGTTATAATTTATTCACTTTACACATATCATGTAGGGTTGTGGTTTTCAATATAATCATTAGGGAAATATTTTCCTCACCTTGATCATACACAGAGTAATAAATTATTACTACTTTTTGAAATATGGTATATATATGTTATAATATCCCTTAATATATATATATAATAAGAAAACACCACTCAGGTTTTGTTGTATTAGAATATTAATTAAATAATGAAATCAAAACTATTTATATTTCTAATAAAGAAAACCCTTTGTATAAAATTATAAACTTGATTTATTATAATATTCCATTATTAAAAAAATAACATTATATTAAATTAAATGTAAATCATGATATTATTACATCAAATATCAACCCCGATGACTAATTTTCTACTTAAATATGATTTAATGGAAATATATCAAGGCCGCTAATAATGGGCCTTAATGACTTATTTTACATTTAAATGCATTGGATGTTTAAAAACCAATAAACAACAACATTTAGTTGGATATAATGAAAAAATATATGATCTATATAACCAAGATAAAAAAATCAATTATTTTTTATATAAGGAGGTTAATGATGGATATTCAATAATAAACAATAGATTCATTCCAATAATGGTGATCCACTAATAATGGAATCATAAAACAACATTAATATCACCTTATTTGATTCTACGTGAAAGAATGTGTGACATTTATTAATTAATTTAGAAAGAAAAATGATTCTCTCGATATGTTTGATCATATATATATTTTTTAAAAATGAAACATTGAACATCTCTTTATATACCACATTAATTAATGAAAAAAAATTATGGCTTTGAGTATTTAAAAAATGATAGACCTATTTTTTGGAATTTAAAATAAAAAATTATAATGAATAATTCATTTATATAATTCATAATTAAACTATTCAATGATTATATATCAATAAATATTTCAAAACATGATGTGTTATGTTATGGAACAAATTCTTTATGTGGATGAAATCCAATATATGATATATGTGATATCATACATCTCACTATATATCACTTCTGGTGATTCATATCATAGATAATAATATACCCTATTCCATTTCCTATGAAAAGAAACATGAATGAATAATGACTTTCAATATTGAACCTATAGTAAAATAAAATAAGAAGTATTGAAATTTTAAAATAACTCATTATATGTTATATAGAACCTTTTTTTTTGATAAACTATAATAATATCCATAAATTGATAAAAAAAATTTATAAAAAAATAAATCCATATTTAAAAACTGTATGTGTGACACAATGAACCTAGAATTTGATATTATTGTTAATTTTTAATCCAAAACCATAGAAAATAAAATTCATAGGTAAATAATCAATGATACTTAAGAAACCATGGTATATAATCTAATATTTGTCAAAAAATGTTTCATCATATTAAAATTTCCATCTAACATATATCCATACATCAAACGAATACTCATATAATACATAATTCCTATACATTATGTATAATCATGAGCCATGTAATTTCTCTGTCATATTATAATCTAACTCATACTAACTTGACTAACTAGAAATAGACTAACCACTCAAGATGAATACATGACTGGTAATTCATCAATGTTGATAAACACATCGTGTGTCATTAAAATAAAAATGACCATGAATTTTATCAATTATATTAAATCGAGGGAACATATATCATATATATCATAGAAGAAAATGAATATCATAAATATTATGAAATTCCTCACACATGATCAGAAACATACCCACCTATCCCCAATTAGTTCAACCTATTGATTGACATAGTAAATGCATTGAAGTATGTATTTTTACACTATTGGTAACCAATTAACCACTTGTAATGAGAATTAATATAGTTCATATCTATGAAATTATATCAATGACATTATATACACTATTACACAACATATCCTTTAGTAGATTATATGAGAGAATAAATCATTTTTTTTCTAATGAGTGAACATTATTTCACTATATAATCCTTAACTCACACAAATAATCATAGAATTTAATGGCCATTGAATTTCATATAAATTAATTGAATAGGGATAACCCAATGTTTTCCCTCTAATGATTAACCATCATTTCAATATCATCCAATAATTTCTTGCCAACATTAATTTATTAATAGTATAATGTTTCCATTAATAATAAAACGATGATAAATTTTATAGACCCTAAAATAAAACATTTAAACATAATTATTTATTAATAAAAAACAAAATTAATAATATTCAGTTATCAAAAAATAAATATTTATAAGATATTGCATACCTATTTAATTGTAATTATGGAAAAATCTTTTGTTAATGAAATTGTACTATTATCCTTTATATCTATTTGGATAATATTTATAATGTCTTTTATAATAAGGTTTTAGTGAGATAATATTTATAATTAATTTTCATGTCTTTTTGGTGGGACTAAGGTATATGATATTTCATAATAATATCACTAATGTCATAAAACAACTATATTTCGAGGGATATTTAGAAACATCATCTATTTTAATTAAAACCATCTTGATCTAAATACCCGTCTTTAATGAATCTATTATTGGGATTCACCCAGGTTCTATTATAGAATAATCCATTATTTTATTTTTAAAACATCTAAAACTAATTATATAAGAAATAATGTATAAAACAACCCCAAATTTATTTATCTAATAATTTTTTGTATTTTATGAGTTAAATTTAGTATAATCCCTTGTAATGAGATTGTCATCACAATTAAATACTAAGAAAAAATTCACATACTATATAATATACTTAAATATCCTTTTTTATCATTTCAATGATAATTCATATGATTTTATTTGAATAAATTTTTATGATTAATGTGTATGATATAATAGGTCATATACATAACTTGAAAAACATAATTGATCATGTTGACGAATCACTTGGATACACATTCATGCAATTCATTTTTATCTTTATAAAAGGTCACTATGCCATTTTAAGAGTCCCACAATATGACACAATTAAAAGAACCTTCTTAGAGGTATCCCTACTGAATCAAATATGTAATTTACTAGTATATTACTGAAATATATTTTATTATTTTTTGTATATGAAATTCATTAATTATCTTTCTAATGATTTTACATTTTGTATGTTTCATGTTATTTTCTATGTTTTTATAATGATTTTCAAATTAGAAATTATTATTCTATGAAAATTCAATTTTATTATTAATAATGTTCATAAATACAAAATAATATGTATAAACATTTATTTTTAATGTCCTCATAAACTAATAAACATTTATCTTATATTCATAATTATTAGAAAGTATTGGATATTAGATAATATGTGACATTTGGAAAATGTTCTTGTGTGTTATGTATTTCATTAATGAAGAATATCATCCATATAAATATTTATATTATACATTAAATGACAGTTATATTATCTATTAAATGTTAATTATTGATGATGTTTCAGATGTTACATATAAACTAGTAAAACTTACAGATTTAGTTTCATGTTTTTTCCAATGTTTCAAATCATACATATTGGTTAACGATGTTATGCATAAAATATTTACTATGTTTTTAATTTAATATCAATCATAATAGGAAAAATATTTTGTCTGTTTTTTTATATGCTATGTACATGAATAATATATTAGATATTCCCAAATATACATTGACATTTATTATTTGTAGGAGAATATTTATCTATAATGAAATAGTTTATTTTCACAGATTCAAATTCTAGAATATTTTTACCATGTATGTATGAGATATTACTTCTAAAATAATGAAGAGTAATAACATCAACAATAATTATTTTCATAGAGAAGATTATTTATTAATTTGATTAACTTATTTTCTGTATATTATATTTTATTTATCAAAAAATGAAGAAAAAGTTAAAAATTCATAACAAATACATGAAAAAATTTATGATGTTATTTTTCCCCATTGTTTGACTATTATATAAAGTGATATTGAAGAGTGTGAAGATGATAAAAATTATATTTATTCTATAGTTTTTTTATTTCGTGACAAATATATGATTGATGGACTTTTTTGAGATCCACTTTAGAGACAAATGTTATCTCGGAATATGATTCATCATCAATCATTTGATGAATACAACTGTGAGATATTAGCTGGAATTTTAATTATATATCTTTTCAAATTTATAGAGTGAAATCATTTGGTACTATATGTCGAAGTGATTCCATGTAAAATCACTATGAGAAATATACCAATAAAATATCTTATTGTAATTTTTATCAAACTTGTTTTTTCTAACAAAACACATCTATGAGACCCAAATAAAAATAAAATCTTTATATAATTCGACATACCTACTTTGATTGTCAGAAAATCAGATCAGGGGATGTTTCTAAAAAAACCAATACCCCAAAAAAATATCTTGTATGTATTTCTTTATTTTATTATGTTTTTGGTGAATATTTGATTAATATAATGTATGAAAACCAAATGATATTAAGAATATTGAATCATATTTATGTTCAAATGTTTAGAAGGTAAAACTAATAACTAGATTCACCCCACAATCGAGACATATTAGGAACATTAGTTAAGACAACAGTTGGTGTTATATAAAATATTTGGATGTCTCTTCACTATAAATTTAGAGTTTAATGATTCTTTATATGTACTATAATGGTCAATAGAAGATATATTTTGTACATAGTAAGATCTTCTTATTTCCATTGTGAAAATTATTATTTCTGGAAAATAGATTTGATTGTTTTTTGAATAATTTTTTATTAAAATATAAATATGAATTATTTGTAACCTTATATGATACTTTTTAGATAACCAAAACATTGAATTTTTTGTTAATACGTATATTATGAAATAACGTCATATGAAAATACAGTTATTATATAGGTATTAATTTTTAATGATTGTAATCGAGTTCCTTAGTTTGATCCTACTTATGATATTTGAGAATAAATTTCTCTTACTAGTGAAGGTATTGATATTCTTATATAGTTATAGTTAATTTTAACAAATTAAAATTTTAATGTTTAAAAAATATTCGATTTAAAAATTATCAATTACAATAATGTGATATTATGTTAGATATTAAAAATATAATTTTGGAGATAGAGTACTATAATCTGGATATTCTATAAAAAATTCAGTAATTTTGATTTCATATTGATGTGGAATCATTATTTCAATTTGATAGTCCAAAAAAACAGTGATCTAAAAATTAAATAACTAATCAAAAGACGCAGGATGCAGTATGCTTAAATGTATGATAAATCTGATGAAAACGTTTCATTAATAAAGGATTATGCTTCATTCAGTGTGACTTTTTAAATCTTTTAGGAAATGGTTAAATCATTATTTTATAATCTATTTAATAAAGAATGATTTATTATTTCAAATTTTGGTGTTGAATTTTTATAATTTAATGCATATTGAAATTTTTTAATAGTATATATATATTCAATATATTATTTAAAAAATTAAAAAAATATTTTTGAAAGTATCAAGAAAGTACTATTATATGAATGAATTAATCTAGGGAATATTAACCATGAATAACATAAATTCAATGATAAATAAGAATCTAGAAGTACATTTCATTTAAAACATGATTGAATGAAATAAATAAAAAGGGTCTATGATGGAAACATCATTTTCTTATTATGTTTTTTAGATGAATCTATTTCTGAATCTAAACAATCATCCAACATGCTAACATATGTTTTACCAATCATATTATAGGGTTAGAATCTATATCATCTCGTATATTTTAATGTAATTAATATTCCTTTGATGAGGATTATGAGAATTATATTATGTTTTTAGATTAATAGGATTATATAAAATAAAACAAAAAATATATTTAAAAATATTTGTATAATCTTATGTGTGAAAAATATAACATATCTAATAATTTTATAATATTAAAATAAAAAAAACTAAAAGATTAATTATAATATTATATTAACTGTAAAGGAATATCTGGGCCATGTATGTGTTCTTTGGTAGTAATTAAGGGGTATACAAAAATGATATTTTTTATAAATGAGGTTAACTTCTTGAAACTATATTCAGAATTGTAATAATATTATGAAGCTTAGACATCGAGGTTAATAAAGATTAAAAATTATATGGTGAGATATCCATATTCTTATGGTCCTATATATATCTCATATTTTTATACGAAATATAATCTTCATGAATGGAGATTACTGATGGTATGCATCACAAATACCATTCAATGAATTGGCTCCCTAAATTGAACTTCACCGGAGTTTAAATGGTCTTACATATGAGTAGGTTCCTATAAAAAATTATTAATGAATTGGATATTTTGATGCACATGTTTATAGAATTATTCATTGATTTCGATTCAAAAATAAATATTATAGGTATATTATCTTGTTTGGGCCTTAAAAAAATAATTTATTAACAATTCATTGATAGTTGCTATATTTAATTAATATTCATTATACGTGCTTCCCATTCTAGGTGTCAGATAACATGCTTGTAGTAAATGTACGATTAGTTACAAAAATTTGTTCTTTTTTATGCATGGCGGCCTTATACAAATTTTTTGAGTTACAGTTATAGAAATTTTTTTTGGAAGATAAAATTATATAGAATCTTTTTTAAAAACTATTCAAATATATTTAAACACCTTTATATTTTTAAAAGAAGAAAATTATGTTCAATAGAATATATAACAAACAACATAGACCATAAATTAATCGCAAAATATTATTATTTTATAATAACTATTATTGCCAAGTCATTTAAATGGTGTGTATGAATATGAATAACTACATTATCATATATATATATATATATATATATATTTTACGCAATACAAATGGATTATTTTATTATTAGGAAATAATCCCTCAATATTTATTAATCCCTTTCCACTTCATAAATATGTTTTCTTAAAAAATGGTTTTTATTTAGTTTTATGAGGCATTATTACAAAAAAATTATATAAAATTTTTAATTTTTAATTTTTATAAATGATCATTTTTTAAATTATCATATGAAAATTATCTTCTGGTGAAATTTTAAGATTTTTTTTTAAAAAAAATTTGATTTTTCAATGAGTAGTGAAAAAAATTATTTGTACTGAAGATATTATATTATTTTAAAATATTTACAATGAATAATTCAATTTTTGATGATATTTAAAAAGTAATTTGATAATTATTATTACAAATACTCAAAGTATGGCCTTTGCAATTAAATTTAAATGTGAATTTGATATAGAAACATTTTTTTCTTAAAATTCAATTTTCTAAGAATATAATTCATCATCATTTTTTGAGAATGTTATTTTAAATTAAACTCTATCAAAAATATAAATTGAATTTAGGTAAATGGATTTCGTATTTTGAATTATTATATCCAAATTTGGTAAATTGTTTCGTTTTAATTTTCGTAATTAGGAATAATAACCATTGAAAACAATTATCACCACGGTTATGATTAATACTGTAATAAATCTTAACAATAATATTAAAAGGACTAGAAAATGCCCAAAAAAATAAATGTTATAGTTGGACTAGTTTTCTTCATCTATTATCATTCATGTTTCAATATATGGAATCATGGTTCCAAATTGCATTTAATTTTACATTTATAATATTTATGTAAAATATAAATGAGAAAAATAACATTCTTTAATTTTAATACATATAATATTTTTTATAGGGTTAAAAAAATATGTTTTTTTATAAATAGGGTTTTAATGTATAAATTATTTCTATTTATTTAAGGAATTTATTTTAAAATTTTAATTTTAAAATAATTACATTAACTTAATATGAAATGCTGACACGATATTTATTAAATTAGTAGTAAAATAAAATAATTTTTTTAATAAAAATATATATATTATTTGAATTAAATATTGTGTTACGAGAATTTTTTGTTTAAATAGATCATATTAGACATATTTAAAAGGTTTGATGTTTAATGATAATTATATTTTATTAAAATAATTATAAAAATATTAAAATATATCAATAGAAAACTTATCATTATAAATAGACCATGCTTTTATCCATAAGAAATTTATTATCATATTTTATCTGTCATGAACAAACCCGGGTCGACCCTAAACCGGTCACCCGAGCCGGTCTGTGACATGATCCAAGAGGCGTTCCCGATATTCCTAGGCTGGAGACAAGAACAAGGGCATCAACAGAGTTTGTGGGAATGATTTAGCCCATATAAATAAATAAATGAAACAAAAATAATATAGAGCAGTGAAAAAATAAATTAACCAAGTAATGTAAATAAAAAGAATAAAAGAAAATAAAACTATCCAAAAGAGATAACCACTATATTTGTGTGACCTCACGGGTCACTCTCCAACTCACGACCAAACGTCTCTCAAGGCGAACACACCCAAGATGTAGCCTTCACAAACACTAAAAACAAAAAAGAACTATAGGTGTGGGTATTAAAACTCAGTAGTCTAGCCCGATATCTATTACCAATGCACTACCATTTAAAATAAATAAATTTACTAATTCCGGGTTTAAAATAAATTATAAAAAATATTAGTTTCCACACACACTTTCATTTCTAAAACGTGTATCATTCCATTTCCCTTTTTAATTTTAAAAACATGTTTAATGTATGAAATGAAAAGGTACATTTCATTTTAAAACATTTGTTGCGAACAATTTTGTAATCCAAACTTCTTTTATTAGCCAAAAAAGAAAACCACACATAACAAACAACACACACCAAGTGAAATTGGAAAAAGTGGCCCACAGGTGCCAGCAACCGAACTCTTCCTCTCAACCATCTGCCACCCACAAATAAACACTAATGGAAACATGGGTTGAACCTAAGAGATCATGAACAATCCAGAACGTACTATACATGTGACTTGTCCTAAAAGCATGATCTAACTCGATGATGTCATAACAGCCTAATGCCTGGTATAGCCTTTCATGGCCTAACCGAGGGGCCCAGTCCCCATAGTAGCAATAACTCAGTATTCCCCTGCAATGGGGATACTAGCCAGAGCATAATCTAAACTAGTGCAGCAATCGTTCTCATAAGATTCACTCACTATTCCAGGTTCCCATGTCAACACATGCAATAAAAATTTGTGCATCCACAATGTAGATCAATCAGGAACGAGGCACAAATATCCCACAAAACTCATGCAATCAACACACCTGAAATATCACCCCTAAGTAACCCCAAAGTGAGTATTCCAGAATAATTTATTTTATTAATTTTCCAAACGGGCATTCATCAACATTAATGAAAAACCACATTTCTCACGAAAACCTAAACCACTTGTTCAGAATAAGTCATTTTTCATTAAAACTAGAACTCCATTTGAAATTCTGTAAATTTTGTTTAAAGGCCAAATAAACATTCTTTCATGACAGAGTTTCTGTTCATCAATAAATTTTTTAAATGCCGTGTATAAAATAAATGGGTCTTTTTACACCAAATAATCATTTCAGAATTAATTATCTTGTATAATTTACCATTTACTAAAATTAATAAAAAATAATGTAATTAATAAAATCAAAATTTAAAGGTGAATTAAGTGGGGGACCTACCTTGAGACTGAGATGAAATGGAATACGCACGTCCGACACCACACAGTAAGGTCCAACGTACAGTAAACAAAACACTAAGAACTCAAAACACAAACAAAAAACAAAATTAATTTATGAGAAACCAAGCAGCAGGATGAAACCCTCACCTGAAAATAGAAGTACGACAACGATGCAAAATCAGAATCAAAGCATGGTGATGGTGCTCACTCGGAAACGCCCCGCGCAGGTCCTAGAAAGTGAAACCGACCAAAATAAAATTTAATTAATAAAAGTTCTAATAAAACCAAGGTAAATATATATATATATATATATCAAATAAAAATATCAAATAGAGCCTAAAATATATAGTTACCAATGGGGGGGTCGCGATTGCAAAAAGACAACTAGAGGGTGTCGCAAAAGAACAGCGGATGGCGTCCATGTGGTTGGACGCGGACTGGCCAGGGGAGTGCGGTGGGGGCCGCCAGATAGAGGAGATGTGGGGAAGTTGATGGGAAGGGTGCGACTGAGTGGGGAATCGGTGGTCAGTGGCGGGAGCCGGGGCGGAGCAGGGGTCCTACAACAAGGAGAATGGGAGGTTGGGGTACGTAGGTCGGGATGGGGCTGCGGGCTGCTCAGGCGTAGGCAAGGAAGAACCACTGGAGATGGATCACAGTAGTGGGATGCGTAGGGCGCATGGTAGAGAGGCTGAGTGGGCTCACAATAGAGGTAGGAAACCAGAAGGAGAGGGAGAAGCAGGTCGGCCGGCTAGCCAGAAGCCGTACAGGAAGGCGACGGCGTACAGGGGCTGTCTGTTGACTGGGTCGCGGGTGTGGCAGGCACTGCATGGGAGGGCACAAGCGGATGGTATCTGGGGAGAACGGCATCGCAGGGATGGAATGTTGGAGGGCGCATGCATTGTTGCAGGCGCACCAGACCGGGGGGGCAGGCGGAGGGGAGGTTGATGTTGCGGGATGAGGCGTGGAAGGTGGAGGGCTTCGATGAGGCCGACCGGGGTGCTGGAAGTCCTGGATGAGGATGCTGGGGCACTCTAGAGTCGGGGTCGACAGGACGGGATACAGCAGGGGTGAGGCAAGGCAAGGCGGGAGCATGAGTTGGACCTAGCAAGTGGGTCGGTTGGCGCTGTTGTAAGGGAATGAGCGGTTGGCGATCGGGCAGTGGGAGGCAGGCGAGCCGGAGGAGGCATGAAGGGTAGTTGGAGTAGGGTGGCACAGGATCTGGTGGAGGGGATCCAAGGGGTGGCTTGGGGAAGTCCAGGGATGCTTGCACGCAGAAGGGGGGACAAGGGAGCAGCACGCGTGGAGAAGAAAAAAAGAAGAATGGAGAAGAAAAGAGAAAAAGGATAAGATAAAATAAAAAAATAAAAAAATAAAAGTAAATAAATAATAATAATAATATAATAATAATAATAATACAATAATTATAATTATAATTATAATCCAATAATAATAATAAAAACAACAACAACAACAACATTTTCTATAATAATAATAATAAAAATAATAATAATAATAATAACAATATTATAAATTATTTTGAGTATTATTATTAAATATTTTTATAAAATTATTTCCAATTTTATTTATTCATCTAATTTTATAGTTTATCTAAAGAGGTGGGAAACCACGCACTCATCAGGTCCAAACACATGATTGGACCGAATGTGCGGTGACCGCGCACCCACCCAGGCAGAATGTGCGGTGACTGCTAGCAGTGCAGTGACAGCGCACCGTCCCGAGACCCACTGAAAACATTAAAACATCAAAAATTCAAACCCGGACACAAACCTGACTCTTCCTAGAGTCATGGGACTGAGGAAAGTATAAAAACATGGGTGTTCATGGTCAGGGTGTGACATTATATATATAAGTAAAAAAATAACCCTTTAATATAAAAAATTATTCATTACCACATTTTAGATTAAAATTTGTTATCCAATAGGTTAAAAAACATAAGGTTTAAAATGATATCAAAACCTATAAAACGTTTATTAAATGAAAATATTAAGTTAATATATACATTAACTTATAATCCATGTAATTTTTCATATATTTTACTTGAGTTATAGATAGATTATACGATACTATTTCATATTGTTCCAATAATTAACATTAATGATATTTTATAATAAATAACTATTTTTTAATTGATTTTAAATTTATAATAAAATAAAATATATGTTGATAGATTGTTATATTGGTTAATATATGAAATTATTTTGATTAATTGTCCGATATTATTTATTTTAGTATATATCATAACCCTTGAAGAGTAATAAATATTGCTACCTCGGTAATTGTCAAAAATGACAACGAATTTCTAAAACAAAAAATAAGTGGAAAACATATTCTAAAATTCTCAAAATATTATTTTATGAGATTATTTAGACCCATAAACAATAAATATTTGTAATATATAATGCATGCCAATTTTTCAATGAAGATTATTTTAATTACATTATTTTTTTAAGTAATTCCAAGAGTGCCCCTCCCCTCACATATAAAATTGAACCACCTCATATTTTTTAGTCACATATTTAAAGAATATTGGATCAAAAAATAACCAAAAATTACATTCTAATCATCCCATATAACATTATTTTTTTCATAGTTTCATAATAATACCATCCATTGACTTTGTAAGGACAAAATCATAGAATGTTGTCCAAATAAGAGAAATAGCATTTAACCAATTGTCATTGTTCAATTTATTATCTGGAATCAATAAAATATTATTAATCCAGGATGAATCAATAAAAATACCATATTACATAATAATATGTTGTTATGTTATTTCCATAAAAATTATAAATAAAATTCTCCATCAAATGGAAAACAAAACCATTGTTTTTGTGGATGGTAGACCACCGCCACATAAACCTGCTTAATTTTTTCCATCACCACTAGTCATGAACGGTTATAATTTTAAATTTAATATATATATATATATACATATTATATTAATGAAATATTTATAATTCTATAAAGGTAATATATCATACAGTTTCTTATATTTCGGTTCACTAAAAAAGGATAACGTTACTCATGAGTATGTGTGGGTTACCGCCACCCCTAAGCGTTGTGATTCATTTTTAATAACCACATCACATGAATGTTATATATTAGTGTATTTAAATAAATATTATCATATTTGTGATATAATTATTATTATATAAATATAAATTAAAACTGATGATCTTTCCATCATAATGTTTGAAAAATTATAACATTACCCATGTAAATATATGCCCAACTGTCTCTATGATTGTAACGTAGTTCATTTTTTTATTTAAATAATTTTTGTTTAGTTTTAAATGTATTATAGATATATATATATAATTTATTTATGATTTCTATCCTATATATCATGGAATAACGAAATATCTAACCCCAGTCAACCCACGGAATTCATTTTCCATATATGTCCCATATATGATCAAAATATCTGAGATGAATTTAGATGACAATGAAATTTGTTATAAAATTGTAAAAAAAATAAAAAACATGAAAAATTATTTTATGTATGTAAATTATTAATCTAATTTAATTACCTTGGAAGAAAAATAGTGTCTTTGATTACTCAGGTGTGAGGATAGAGTAACATACATTTAAAGAATGTTTTTAGAATGTTTTAGACATTTATTTTAAATATATTTTTTATTACATATCCATATACATAAAATTATTTGTTGATGTATTGGTAGTGATATAAATGAATTATAAAAAAAATTGTGTCACTTTTTATTTTCATTCTATGTTTTTTAAAATGAATATTTATACATGTTTTATGAAAAATGTTTGTCTTCTTTCATAGAAGGCAATATAGATGTTCTATTTTAACGTATATAGAATCGAGAATATTTCCAGCTACTATACTCATTATATTTTGTTATACATTCTTTAAAATGTATCAAGTTTTAATCAAATAAAACCCCACATTCATTTTTATGGAACATGTAATTGTGTAAAATCTATGATGGGGGTACACCCAATTAGAACTTCAATGCATTTGGTAAACATTTTTCCTCACAAATTGTAATAAATTATATTAGGTAGTAATCCTAATCCATGATATAAAACTGTGCTAAATTTGATGTTGTCTTAGTAGTTAGACTTTACACATGGTTATATAATTTTTGTGTTGTTTTATTATCTTCCATGCTTCAATGACCTTATGATTCCATGGTATTTATGTTATAAAACCATGTTACCGAAATGAATATTAAATTATTTATAAAAAGGTATTTTAGAAGTTTTATGATTTTAGGAAGAAAGCTGATGATTTTATATTTTAAAAAAAGTATTATGTCATTTTAGGGTAGCATGGTCTTCTATGAAATTTTTATTAGGTTATCATGTTTTATAAAAAATCTTCAAATCTATAAATTTACTTTATTTTTATTTATATATTGATTTATGAAAACATTTCCACAGTGAAGATTATTTTTTGGGTATATAAGTGGTTATTTGAGATGAAAGCTTGTCATGTCATATGAATACACTATATTTATGACTCTATGTTTCTCAATAGGACTAACAGATTTCTTTTTTTTATTTACCATATAGATATATTTTTGATAATCACATTTGATAAAAATATGTTTCCTAGGGTTCTAAGGATGAGTAGTGAAAAGGATGCAGTCAATAAGAAAATTATGAAGACATGTCACGAACTGAAAATTCATTATATTATAAAATTTCTTTCTTTGGAATAAAGGATATTAAGTGGAAGTTTCGACATTATTATGTAATATTAATTTATATATGTGGGATGGAAAAAATATTTAAAACTCTAAATCATAAATATACTCTAATGTAAATTAATGTATTCTTGATTAAAAACACAATATTATGTAATGTTTATGGATGGATACTTAATGTAGGTATATGAGGAATAGGGTAGATAGATTTTGAGATTTAGATGTTCTCATGGGATGATAACTTAATAATTATGTAAACCATAATGGGTTTATTTGTTTAATGTTAATTATATTTTCAATGTCATATACAACCATTTTTTGAGGTTTTAGTTGATGATATTTTAATTTATCAATGATATTTTGGGATATGTTTCATTGGGATTAGGTATATGTAAAGATTATATTTAACATTCTATATAACATTAATGAATATTTAGAAATATTGATGTTAATTTTATGGGATGTATGATAAAAGGTACAAGATAACCTTTGAGGGTAAAATATTATTTATTGTTTACGTTATTAAAGTTATTTATGAGGATGTTCATCCTGTTATTGGAATTATATTGGTATTAAATTAATATAGCAGTTTCATAAAGGACATACTATAGGCTAGGTGATAGCTCACTGTATCTTATAAAGCTGTGAGGATTGAACCCACAGGTAGTGAGAGAAAAGTGTGTAGTGCCTACAATGGGCCTACATGGCATCCTTATTAGTATCAAGTTGATTTTATTAAAAAAAATTGACTTATAAAAATCATGTTTATTTTATAAAAACATGTTTTATATATAACCATGGTATTGAAATGTTGTTTGGTGAATAAGTGATTAATTTTATTTTTTAAGATCACATTAATTTTATGGAACTTTATATGAACAAGATAAATATATAATTTTATCATTATTTGTGGAATGAAGGTTGAATTTTCTTTTTGAATAATACTGGATTTTAATTTTGATTTATGGTGATTTAGGTTATTTATGGATATTTTTATCAAATATTAGGGATTATATTACTATGTAATATTCATTTTCGGTATGAATCATTAAGAATGATTTGTTTTTTTTAATGTAAAATTTAGTATGGAAGAATATATGACCATATCATTTTAATCTTTAGTTTTCAATCATAATCATTATTATTTTTTATAATTTTAATGTTATTTTTTTAAAATTCTATAAGTTAATCGTTTCGTTTTATTTTTGATTCTTTGGAGCTTAATTTTTTATTTATGTATATGAATGTTTATTCATTTTTAGATTTAACATATGTTATGCTAAACATTTTTCTTTTGGTTAATGTATAAATTAATGATAAATATCTTGTTATCCCTTTTTTTATTATATAAACCATTATAATTTATTATTAATTAATTAGGAATATTGAATTCATTTTGAATAATCATCATTTGAAGAAAAAAGAAGACAGTGTGGTGGAAATAGATTAAATTATGAAATTATACTTTTCATGTAAGAATATTTCCTTATGCTCTTACACCATATAAAAAAGTGATTCATCAACTACAGGAAAAAGATATTGGAAAATTTTTTGATCATATTACATTTATTTTTGATAAATAAATTGTCTTTTTCAAAACTTTATTGAATTTATATTTTTTAGTTATTAACTTTATGAAGATCAATAAAATTATTATGATCAATTTTCTCTATCACTTTCGTTTATCATTTGGAAATTCATTTTTTATTCTCTTTCCATATTTTACTTCCCACAAATTTTCTCTTGTTTGGGAACCTAGTTATGAGTTATTGGAGATGATATTTGTATTTCCTATTCCCACTTTTCATGATGAATTTTTATTAACCTTTTTTATGATGTGGGATTTAAAAAGTTGTATTTACAAATGATTGATCTTTTATTACCCATATAATGATAAAATTTCCGAGATGCAATTTATTAAATGTTAAAATATTTAACATGATAAGATTTCTGAAAGAATAATTGTATGTTTTATTACACACTTGACACACAACACAGAGCATAAGTGAACAATGAAATATTATTATTTAAATATGATCATTGTAACCTATCCATTTAATTGGAGGGTATAAATATGAATAAACACATTATTAAGTTTTTATAATGTTCATACATAATAAAAATTTATTGATTAATACATAGTATGTAAGCACTCAATTTTTATTAAAGTAATATTATGCTTACAAAATGTGTTTTATTAAAAAATAAATTTATTTTATTTTTGTGAGATAGTATTATTATTTACCTCATTAATTTTTATAAATTGAATTATATAAATTTTTTATTAATGTTTACGTTATAATATCAAAATTATCTTATAGTTAAATTTTGATATTTTTTTATAATGATTGATTTTTTGAAGAATAATGAAAAATTATGATTTGTATGAAACACTATATTTTATTTTATTATATTTACAAAGTTATATTATACATTACAATTATTTAAAAATTAAAATTTTAAATTTTAATTAAAAATAGTATATTTATTTCTTTGTAGAATTTTATACATGAATTTGGTATAAAACATATTTATAGTTAAATATACATTTTATAAAAAAATAATTTTCATCTTGTTTTCTGGGATTAATTTAAATTAATATTCTTAAACATATAGAAATTTTATCCTAAAAATTGATTTCATATTTGAAATCTGGAGATCCTAATTTTTCAAATTGTGTTGTTTTATTTTTAGTCATTTTAAATAGTTTCCATAGTGAATAATTATCACTGCATTAAGGGTTAATCTTGTTAGTAAAGATTAAAATAATATGAAAAGTATTATAAAATGATAATACAAATTATTATATCCTATTGGATGAGTGGATTTCTAAAATATCTATCCAAAATTTGAAAATAATGTATATTTATTCCATATTTCATAAATTTTCACCTTTGTAATATTTATATAAAATACAAAGTCAAAAATCAATCTTTCATGCTTTTAATATCTGTAATATTTTTATAGACAAATTAAAACAATTTATGTTCAGTTCTAAATCCTGATTTTAAATATAAATTATTTTTTTATCATTTTAATTTATTTATATTTTTAACTAATGATGTAATTACCTTAAATGCTTATGAAATACTAACATGTTATTTATTACATTAATATAAAAATAAAAAAAATACTTTTAAAAATACTAAATGTGATATAATTTAAATGAATTGATATGTTCCATAAGTTATTTAGATAAATATAATGTACTTGGGACGTGTGAAGGTATTATATTTAAATTCTTTATAGCCATATTTTTTTCAATGTATAATAAAATGATTAGTGTCAAAAATGATATTAATGATGTTTTATGTTGAATAATATTTAATTAAATAATTTAAAAAAATTAAAAATTTATTATGAAAATAAGGATGATAAGTATTGAACAATGCCTTATACTTTCCATTTATTATTCAATTTTCAACTTATACATAAAATTAAACACCATTAATATTAAAAAAGCCATTACTACAATTAAGGTTAAAATTGGTTAACGTATGGGATAAATATCGATATAATGATTAAAATAACCTCAAAACCTATAAAAATATAATTATATTATATAATAGGGATAAATTTACTATATTTTTATGAATATGATTTTTTAAACATTTTACCTGAGTTATGTATAGATTATATAATAATATTTTATATAGTATCAAAAATGAAATAAATGATATTTTAGAAAAAATATATTTTATTAAATTATTTAAGATTCCAAAAAATCCTATAATATAAAATTTATTTTGATATAATTTAACATATAAAAAATTGTCCATTTATGGGAAAAGATTACTTTTTTTGTAACTATTTTAGCTCCTAAAGAGTAAAATACATTTTTAAATATGTAATAGTCAAAAAAATTAATAAGGGTTTCAATAAAAATATAAGGGTAAAAACATATTAGAAAATTGATTAATGTTTATTTTATGATGTTATTTAGACCTATAATCACACTATAATATAAATATACCTTTTTGGATCCATTTTGTGCATAATATTTAAATTATATTAATTTAATATTTTTTGTAATTCCAAGAGTGTATCTCCCATCACATATAAAGTAGCCTATAATCCTCTATTTTATTCTCACTTTAATATTATTTTTGTTAAAAAACCCAAACTAGATCAATTAACAAATTCCATTTTCACATTTTAGAGGTTTATTTTAGGAATAATACCAACCATAGAGTGCTTAAGGAAAAAAGGATGTTGTTAGAAAAAATGGAATAACATTTAACTAAAAGATTTAATATTTATTTTCATACACCTCCTTAAAAATTATTCATAACAAATGAAATAAAATAATATTATCACCATATAATTATATGTTTTTATGATAGTTTAATAACATATATCTATCTCCTCTTATATCAGATGGGTGACTAAACCATCATTCCAGTGCATGATGAACCACTGCCCCCAAGTCTATGCAATTTTTCCATCACCACTACACATGGATAGTTATAATGGTATATTTAATTTATTTATATGATATTATTGAAATATTCATCATTATTTAATGAAATATTTTCATCTAGTTTCCTATATATCCTTTCAATACTGAAAAATAATTTTTTTTATTTCACACAGTTTTAATTAAAAGTGAGAAAGCAAGTTTCATACACATAAGGATAAAGAAGAGTCATTAAAAATTTTAATTCTACCAGATTCCATTTTACTAATCAAATTTTAGTAGATAATGGTTTCTCGAGTGCTCGGTTCATCCCTTATTAGATCATAAAAAGAATAGGCGTGGTTGTCCCATGTCTGTATATACTCCTCGAGGTGGATCTTTCCCTTGTTGAATTCCTTAATATGATTAGGTCTATCTTGCCAATCCTAGTTTATTTCTACTCATTCAGAGTCGAACTAATAAGTTTCCCCATTACTTTGGCCAAATTATCATCAGAAAAATTGAGTAAAAATACCTTCTTTATCAGTTTTTCTTTCAATCTTAGAAGAAAATACAAGGTTTGTTCACAAAAACAACCTGATTTTCGTTGACACATGGCCTCGATGATTATCTTCTCGTAGATTTTTTTTGATTAATGAGTCTCCAAATAGGGTGAAAAAGAGGAGTAATCCTTCCCAACCTTCCTCCTCCTGTAACACCTATTACTCCGTACGCTTGTTTCCCTTGTAAAAATACTCTTAATGATTTCTTTGGGCTCCCCCACACAAACCCCATTTGAACAATCCAAGTCTCCTTGGTCAGTGTTTAGACCTTCCATTTCAACACCATCAAAGCTATTTCTCAACATAATTGGGTTCTAGTTCTCTAGAGAATAACACCCTACTTACCATCTAAACATTTATCATCCACACCAAGTGAAGACCCCTGATTTCCCTTGTACAGGACACCACAACCCCGGACAATATACTTATAATAAACATCAACAACATCTTCTTAAACGCCTACCACTTGAACCATAGTATCATTACTCACAACCATTCATTTATACATAATAATTTCATTCATTATACGTCAATATTTCCAACTCCGTGAAGATATGTGATTCATTTTTTGTAAAAACATCACATGACTGCAATATATTAGCGTATTTAATGAAATAATATATGGTATTTATGATATAATTATCACTGATCAATGATAACATAATACATAATATTTTCCACATGATTGTTTAAAAATAAAATTATTTCTCATGTGAATGAATGACATACAATCTCAAGGATTATAATGTACAAAATTTTTCATAACAATATTTCATAGTTAGTTTTAAAATAATAATTGAAATATTTATATATATATAATAATAATAAATTCATAATTATTAGTTAATATATAGTTGAGTAATGACCTATTTGACCACAGTCATCCTATAGAAGTAATTTTGTAGATATGAGTATAATTTCCTCAAAATGTAAAACATGAACTTAATTGATTATTTAATTAATTATAATACGGTAAAAAATATAATAAACATTAATAATATTCTTAAGAATTTAAATAATTTAAATATTTTTATTATTTAGGATGATAAATAATGAACATGGTGATTCAATCTTGAGCTAAGTGTTACATTACGTAAAAATATTACCTTGAAATGTTTTAAATATTTATTCTCTAAGTATTTTTCCTCCATACCAATATTCTAAAAATTATTTTATAGATATATTTGTACAGATATAAATTAATTATAAAAAAATATTGTGCAGCTTTTCAATTTCATGCAATGTTTTTGAATATGAATCTATTGGAATGTTTTATATGGTATATTTGACATTCTTCATAAAATAAATTTTGAATGTTTTACTTTAACATATACAATGTTATCATTTTTAACACTATCATAACCTTGTTTTTATTATGGTGACCCATTATATGATTTAAAGGATTCTTGAAAGAAGAATAATATATTCTATTATTTTACATATAATCATGAAAATGATAGGAAGAGGGTACCCAGATTGTTCCCCATTGCATTGGGTAATGTTATTGTTATATGAGATTATATGCATGGTATTAGGGTGTAAACATAATAAATTACGGGAATCTACCCACCATGTGATGATTTCCTGGTATTTGTCCTTTACATATGATTATTTCAAGATTTGGGTTGCTTCCACATTTCCCTTGTTTCTAGGATAATTTGATCGTTTGTTCTTTATTTTATACTGACATGTTATCTAAAAGACTTTTATATGCTTTCTAATATTTTTCTAGGAAAGTATTTTATTTCCACAGGAGAGGTAAAGTTATTTTGTTAAACAATGGATTATTACCATTTAGGGTCAAAATGTTTCTTTATGCAAGCATTTTTTATTTTTCTTATTTTTTAAAAAAAATTCTAATAATTATTATTTTACATTAATGTATTCTTATGAATTGTTTTATGTAAACATTTGGGTAGTGAAGCTAGCTTAATGTGTTTGTAAATAATTATTGGATCTCAATGTTTATTAGGTTAAAGGAAAACTCTCTTTCATAATTCAATGGTTTCCAAATGTGATAACATGTTTCATTATTTTTTTGTCCCTTACTAATATTTTTATCCTCATCCGGTGATTGAAATTTTTTTCGAATGGGATTTAAGGATGAGTCGGGACAAGGAAAAGGTATAAATTAAATTCTGAACATATATCCTGAAATTAAAAAATTTATATATTAAATTATTATGTCTAGATGAAATATAAAATAGGTTTAATTTAAACATTTTGATATAATATTTATTTACGATATAGCGTCAGACTAATTATGTAATATTCTAAATCGTAAAGATCCTATATTATTTTTAACAAAAAAATCAAGATTATATAATCTTTATTATGGGTATATTATATATACTATGCATTCTATAGTGCATAATAATTCCCCCTTGTAATAGGAATCTTTTGATAATATTATTAAAATTCAATGAGAATAGAGATTAGACATAAAGAATGGATTATTTAACATCATGTATTTACACGAAAACAATTTCCCTTTCTATATTTTTTTGGAATTTATAAAATCCATGTTTATCCGAATACATATTTTATCTTTTACCAAATATAATATCATTTAGTTCCTATGAAATTACCAATTCCAATAGGTTTAATTAGAATATTTTTCCATTGAAAAATATTTTTACTTTTTACTCTTATTTAATTTTATAGTCTTAGAACATTTTCTAGATTTCTTTTAGTGAGCATAACCATTTACAATATTTCATATAAATATATTCTTGAATTTATTTTTGTATTCATTTTAATCCATAATAAAATGATTTTTGTTGATGGATCATCACAAGAATTGTATGAATATTTGCATCCCTAGCACCCAAATATATTCCCTTGTATGTACCTTTATACCAAATATTTTATTATTTCCTCCATATAAATAGATATCAGTGTATTTTATTAGATTATTAGGTGGTGGATCAAAATTAAACATGTATGAAAATCTAGTAAATAGATAATTCCCATGTAATATGGTGATCTGTATATATTTAATTTATATCTCTTTGAAATTCCATATAGTGGAAATTTTAATGGTGGGATAAAATTTTTGGCACACACCCGTGATATTGGATAACTATCCTTACAATATTGTATTGAAATTTGACAATCACTTATGAACTTATTTCATGATGTTTGATGATCAACTATAATGATAAAATTATAGCTTGGATATTTATATATATCTGATGGGTTCATGTGACACTTCGACCCAAATAATTTGCTTTGAGCTAGAGTGGCACATGACCTCACTCATGCCTCCCTGTATACAAGTGGATTCCCATTAGCATTGGGGGTCTATATACTTTATTGGGAATAATATACCCTCAATATCATATCATTGAAAAATAATATATAAAAAACTAATAAAATAATCAGAGTATATGTAGAAACTAAATAATCATAATGTTATGTCGAATACATATCATATAGTAAACAAAAAAGATATCCAAAACTAGAAAAGAAAACAAATGTACGTAAAACAATAGATAAAGTATAGATAAAACATCAAGGTCCTCTAGATTATAACACGGTCTGATTCTAGATCAATGATCAACTCCATAGACATCATCCATATGTACCATCCCTTAATCAGATCATTATTCATGAATTATTTAGGTGAAATGAAATACCCACAAATGGTGTGAGAAATAAACCTACAACGACACCACCAATGTGTTCTTAGCATATGTACACATGCATAAGAGTTTATGACATTATAATAATTGAATGTGAAAAAAAGTAAAAACTTATAATGAGAATTTATGCCTCAAATATGTCACCAAAATCTCGATTGTACCTACATTATGTCATCTCCAAAAGATTTAATAATAGTCATGGATATATATCAAATGATGCAGACATCATTAGAGATGCTCAATAGCAATAAATGCCCCCACAAATATAGGATAGACTATAATAGTATATCATATTTCTTAACTATCTATCGTGTTCGGTCACATAGAACATCATAAACTATAGTCTCCACACTATCCAAGTCCTATAGACCACCATCTAACACTATAATCTCCTAGTCCCAATCGTATATGAACATTATTCCCCTATTAAAATTCAATCAAGGCCATGATGCCCCATCGTCTATCTTGATCATGTCATCACGTCGCATGTAGTGTCTAAATAATCCAACTCTTGGTATATTAATCCATGACCCGCCCACATAAAACATTAGTAATTTGAATAGAACATACAAAAATATCAAAAATGGTGATAATGGTATCTTATCAACTCACACACAATATATCATGAATGTGAAAAAATCCAAAACATTCACATATGTGATCATACTCATCTGGGTCAATGAATGTCCGCACACAATATCATATCATGCTAACAATCATACACATGAACTCAATATTTTTAATAACTTCTAACTCAACATTGCCAATTTCAATATCATGGTTTTCCATGGAATAATCTCTTAAACCACATCTACTTTTTCATCATCTCAAACTGCTCCCAATGTATTCATAGATCTTATTATATTATTTTACTTATAAATATAATAAAACAAAATAGGTGATAATATATTTTATCCTATATTAATTTGATATAGGAATGAATAATAATGTTTTTCCCATAATTACATGTTATAATCATTTTTTACAAAAAAATATTATTTTTTAGAAATTATTAGATAACAAATTTCCCTAAATTACTATGAAAGTATTCTATACAAAACTATAATTGGTTTTTTATTATGAAAATAAATCACCCTGAATAGGAGAGAGTGGGATTGGTTCATTCATTCCTAGAAACATGATAAAGAACCTAGTTTGGTCAAAAAGGTTTCCCTAATCATGATCCAAGTACATCCCAATTAAAGATAACAAAAAAATGCCCACAAGGGTTTATTTATTTTAATAATATTCCCTAAAAATATGCTTCACCCAATTAGAAAAACCTAATATCAAATTTATAAATAATTCAATCATCATGTGGCTCTTTAATAAATAGTGATTAAAATATTTAGAATATATGTTTTGGGGCCTAATTGGGTCAATGGAATAAATTAAAATGGTTTAAGAAAGATAAAATCATAAAAAACATGTTTTTAGGACAAACAAGCATAATTTATAAAAAAAATTACATGACATTCTCCCTCTAATGATCACCTTGTAGAGCCTGCAATGAAGGAAGAGAGAAAAAAACCCATGATTCCCATCACTAGTAGGCCCCAGGGTAGAGAATAGCCCTATGGGCACAAATATTTCCCAATATGGGAGGCATTACCCTTTATATGAAAATAATATCAAGATATAAGTTGGTTCATTCTAAAAATATAGAACACACACACACATACATATATATATATAGTAAATCCAAAACCATACCAAATAAATGTTTTCAAACATGTAACTGTTGAAAAAGAATATTCTATAAAGTAAAATTAATAATAGGCTATGTAGAAACATAAAAACTATCACAATGTCTGAGCTATTAATGCCCAACATAGTCCAAGTAGTCTTCCTAAAAACTTAAATTTAGTTTTATATATGTTGGGTGAGTCTAAAACTATAATGAATAGGGATAAAATCTTCATGGGAAGAATCATAGTAATTCCCTATGAGAAAACTGTAGAATCCAACAACACCAAAAAAGGTATACTAGCCATCCCAACCTCAAAAAAGCACACTCACAAAATAACAAATATCCTGTAAATTAATTTAATAATAACATTGATTATTTGGGTTCCATGCACCACTTACTACTGGTTAGAAGCTCATACCCTAAAAAACATCCTGATTCACCTAGCATATCCACAATATCGATGTCACAACACACCCTCAGATACCCAGGGCACATATCTTGTCCAAAAACCTGGGAAAATAGAGCTTATCACATACCATCCCCATACACGTGGGCCTCATATATTTTCCCATCACTGAGGAAAATGATGCACCACATATCCCACCTGCAGACACTTTCTCTTCATAAAGAATCCAAATCTCATCTTGAAGACACTAGGGAAATCACAACACATCTCATCTCTTAGACATAGGAGAAACAGAACTCATCTCATCCCAAAGACACATGTGAAGAACCACTCACCCGAAGACACTTGGTCCTCACAAACCACAACAAAACCTGCTTGAAGTGTCATAGGCTACCACTACCTTGAATCGGGAGTAGGGAAGAGCCAATAACCATCCATTCATCCTCCCATCAAGATGTTGGGAAAATAGACCATCCCCTTGATGATGTGGGTGTTCGACACATAATTGCAAACTAGGGTGGGGTATGAATATAAATAACAATGAGATACATGTATATATATAATACCAAGCACTCAAACCCAACCCATGGGTTTCCAACCAATGACCGACATAAAAAAATATCATTTGAAGCTACCTCTAAATTAACTTATCAACATTAATGATAGTCACTTCCAAAGATGATAATATAAAGCCACTAAATAACACCCCAAAAACATAATTCATACCCCAAACCAATTCATTTATCCTATTATCATTATTCATTAAAAAATTAATTTATTCCTTCCATCACTATCTAGGAAATTACTAAGCATAACACATAACCAACCACACAACAAAAGTCACCCAATGGAAGAAAAAATACTGTAATTTGACCCACTTCATATTTATACTTTTTTAAATAACCATTCATAACATAACATAACCAATCTTGAGACATTGAGTGATGCTTCAGGAATGTTACTCATGAGGAAACTCTTGAATAATTACCTATTTCAACCACTTCCAACATAATTCTTTAATGTCATTCAGCACAAACCATTATCTCAATAGAGACAACCCACAACTAATAACCAAACCCGGAAACACTTCTCATCACAATGAAACCCAAAACCCCTCCTCTAAAACCCCATCACACTTATCACATCCAGAAACAAAGAAATCTGCAACCATGTGCCATCCCACTACACAAAACTACTCATCCATTTCAAAAACAAAAAATATTTCATCCTAAGATTCCATTACACCACCCAAACCACCCCACACAAATCCATGCATTCAACCCCAGAAACATAAAAAAACACATGGATCAATTCTAGAATTAATAATACATACCTAATTTAAATTTAGTAGTTTATTTATGGGTTATAATAGAATGAGTTGGATACTTCAGTATCGATTAATTTAACTAAATATACATAGTTAACCAATTTAATATATACAGAGCAGTTCAAAGAAGATGAACAACAAGAATTCACAAGCCATCATGGATTCAAAAAAATGACACCAACATACTATATTTTTAGTAAAAAATATAGTTTATATAATTCAAAATATCAATATATAACAAAGGTGAACCAAAGTAAATTTTTCATAGCCCAACATGTTATTCTAAAATAGATTCTATTATCTTTATTTTATTGTAATTATACTCACAAAACCCGAGGGGAATTCATATGTCCAGACTACATGATACAAGAATAAAATAGAGATGATACTATATCGACCTCAAAGAATTGATGATCGGCCCATCCTTATTGCACCAATATAGGTGGTGCATAAACAGAAGGAATAAATGTGTATAAAAATGCTATATAAAGTCTACAACACAATGTATGAATCCTCGAGGAATGATGGTTTATGGAGTAAGAAGAGCTAATGGTAGTGTACAAAGAAGTAAGGATATTAGATTTAGAATGTATAGATCCAAAATCAATTAAAATGCATTTCAAAAACATTGACATCGAATCATGACCAATATCATGTTATATAGAGTCAAAGGAAGCTTTAGGTTTTTAGAATATAGATATGCCTTTAAATGGTTGAAAACCCATTTAATATGATATTTCATTCATTTTAAATCCAATAATATCCTAAAGTGGTAAATCTATAAGAAAATGGAACACTAGAGAAATTTGGAATTCTGACAAACATTCAGAAATGAATCACTGTTGGGTGAGTAACTGTCATGAGTCAATGGTGGGTGATTCACCAGAGCGAGCTATAAGTGGATGAGTCACAAATGTTGAATCACTTTTGGACGAGATACTATTGCATGATTCACTTTTGGGTGACTCACCATTGGACGTGCTACTGGTGGATGAGCTATCAATGGGTGACTCGGTATTGGATGACACACTGTTGGAGATACACTGTTGGACAAATCACCATTGGCGACCTAACATTAGTGACTCAATGGTGCAAGCCACTATTAAATGTGTCATTAGTGTGTTTCACCATTTGATGCGTCACCGGTGTGAGTCACCATTTGGAGTCACCAGCGTGATTCATCTATGGTAACCTACCATCGCGACCTATCGATGCTGACCTACTGCTGATGGACTACCAGTGCGATTCACCATTGTAACTAACTAGTGGGAGTCACCAACATGAGTCACTACCATGACCTACCATATGAACAAACCTCTATAATGCAATGTTGGAAAAAATTGGATTTTTGAGGAACTCATGAAATGAGTAATTGTAACCTCCAAAAATAGCATAACCACTATATTCTCACAAAGTAATCGATCGGAGATGCCTGGTACATTTCATCAGATACCTCTAAAAGTTTTCCCACCCTCGAGAATTCAAATCCAAAGACATTAGGGAAAGAGGGGTTCGAACAACCACCCCCTAAGATACCTCTCAAGGAACTCACTACACTTGAAACACGGCTACTGACATCAATGTTCAATGATAAACCATCATTTATTGTTTTTAAAGCTGGAGTGAAACCTCAACCTTCAAGAACACCTCCTCCAACATAGTTTAACACAATGTGTATAAGAAACAGCAGAAAATCATAGCGATCACACAGTATGAACATATAAATCAGAGAATCCCATCCTCTCTATAAAGATGTCATATTCTATGGGAGGCACTAACTCACCCATAATGGTCTAATGGCGTCACCATTAATATGTATCGATTAGAAATATGGTCTTTCCCTTTTAACTTGTCAGGATTATATCACACATCAAATAAAAACATAAAAATTCATCTTATAACAAAGAATATTCAAGCATTATATTTCAAAGGAAAATAGAATAAGAAAAAACCTAAAAAAACCCCAGGTACTGGGCATGCATCTTGATTCATCCTCCCAAGTACTCTCCTCAAGGAAACCATTCCTCTACACAAAGTGATACAATAGAATGGTCCATCCACATAGCACCTTATCTCGTTGATCTTGGATCTCTACTAGTCACTCAACAGATGTTGGGTCATCCTTGATATCCAACGATCCCTAATTAATGACTTGGGTGTCATCTTGTAGATACTAATGAAGATGCGAAACGTGGAATATATCATGGAAACTATCCAACTACGGTGGAAACACCTAATGTTTTTCCACCTCACCAACTCTCCCCAACACCATGATTTTTCCGATGAACCTCTGATAATGCTTAATACAATCGCCAAACCTCTGCTTCCCACATATTGGGGAAACCTTCATAAATATGTGGTCTTCAACCTCAAACTCTAAGGGCCTACTTCAGATATTGGTATAAGACCTTTTCCAGTACTTCTCCATTTTCATCCATTCATGAACAAGATAAACCATCTCTGTCGTGCTCTACATAACCTTAGGGTCAAGAATAGTTGTCTCCCCAACCTCTATTCAGTACAAATCTAGGCAATACAATCTTATGTACATGTATTGAAACTAATCCTTGCCAATTGATGAGTGATAGATATTATTATATGTCATCACTACCAAGAGATAGTTTCATACCCAAGATCTACAAATTTCAAAGATGCCTGCTTGTAACATATCTTCCATCTTTTGAATAGTCAGTTTGTCATTTCATCTATCTAAGGGTGGACGGAAGTGCTGAAGTGTAATTGTGTGCAAAAATCATGCGACAATATGCTCCATACTTGTAAGGTAAAACATGTATCCTGATACGAGACAATGGTTATTAGAACTCAATACAGCTACACCTAATCAGCCACATATCTCCATTCAAGGAAATCCACTATTCCACACTCTTTAATCACTAAGAAGTGATCCGATTTTTTCATCTAATAAACTACTATATAGATTCAATAATAACCTCCCTGGACCATAGGTAACTCTATGACTAAATCTATCAATATTTTATCCCACATAAACATGGTGATTCATAGGGGATACAAAAAACTACTGGGAACATGATGTATAACCTTCACTTTCTAGAATAATAAGCACTTCGCTATAAAATATGCCACTACCCACTTCATTCCAGCCAACCAAAAATGATCCCTTAATCCATGGATCAATTTAAAAATTCCATAGTGATCCTCTAATGGTGATCTATGAAACTCACAGAGGACTCCCTTGTTAGAATCCATTGGAACAAACACTCTTCCACAGATTAACATCTGATTATGAACATCCTCTTTCAATCCCTCTAGAGCATCACCCTAGTCAATTCTATCATGCATCATATCTACCTCTTAATCTCCCCACTAAGATTCCTCCATATGCTACATCGGAGAAAAGAACCCCATTTTTTAAAACAAAAAAACTATCTCACCATCCATTTCAGCATCTATGTTAAGGGCTTCCAACTCCTCCATCACCTTCCAAGTTTCTTTAGATTCCCAAAAACCTTTATTTGTGACTTCCATATCAATGAATCATCCACATATTTACCTTTTTCATGATGTGTATGAGATATCATAATCAGAGACATGATGAAACTCCATCCACCTCAAATGTCTCATGTTCATTTCTTTCTAGGAAAAGAGGTAACATCCCAAGTCCGGAGCCCCTCCACTGGTTCCCAATACCTGGTTCACTAAATGACCTCAAGAGCCTTTCCCCGAATCCCAGAGGCTGCCGACTAGCAGTGGGGGACTTGGTGAGTCTTTGGGGAAACTATGACCTCATTCGGTAAGGTATACAAGGTAACAAAACAACAATAAACAATAGAAGTAGTAAACAACATGTATAACAACAGAAACCAAACAGCAGAAACAATGTAGATATATAACTATGATGACAATAATGCAGAAGGTACTAGTATCTATGGAAAGAAGCAAACAAAACAACGTTCTAGAATACAACTGAAACCAAGTGAAAAAGAAACAAAAGAAAGATCCTCTGCATCGCGAGCCACGACTCGGTCCCATGCTCCCCAGCTCCAGTGCAATCAAGAACCCGAAGTAGAGGGGTGCTTGCCCTTATCTATACCTGCAGCAACATAGTCTTCTTGGGCCCAAAAGCATGGCCCAAACAGGGTGTGAGATACAATCCCAGTAGAAAATCACCCAAATATTTGGGCCTAACAGTCAATGAAAATATGGAAGTAAGTAAACAAGAAGCAGTAAACAGGAAATCACAAGCAGCTAGAATCCACAGTTCTAACAAGTAAAGTACACAAGTAAGAAACTAGCAACAAGAAGAAAATAGGTAACCCTCTGGGTAGCTCCCACAGCCTGACCCCTATGGTTCAACCTATAGTACTAGAAACCCTCTGGGAGGCACATACAGTCTCAACCCTCTGGTTCAGCTACATAATTAAGCAGACTCTCTTGGGAAGCACTCACCATCAATTCCTCCTATAGTCTCGTATCGTGCTAAAGGCTCTCTGGGGAAGCACTCAACGTCAATTCCCCTTTTGACCCATGTTGTGGATCTATAGACTCACTGGGGAAGCACTCATCATCAATTCCCCCTATAGTCTCGCATTGTAAATAAAAGACACTCTGGAGAAGCCCTTCTGTCAACTCTCCCTCTAGTCTACTACTCTAGGTTCTCACAGTCCTGAGTATAACTAAACATTCTCAGTGCGCGGGGATCGTCCAAGTAAACCTCAATAACTACTTGGCTAACATCTAAGGCTCAACAGTAATAACAAAAGAGAAAGTTCCACTATCATAAAACAAGTTATGACAACTGGAAAAACGCCCAATGGGAAAAACAAGCAAGACAAAGAAACCTGGGTACAAAATAAATTACACTACTCACAAGAAATAACCTCTACTAAAGCAATCAAGAAATCAGGAAAAAAACAAGGGCAAAACCGGAAACACGCAATACCCCGTTCAAGGGTATTGGTGGAATTTGCGCATAATATTCATCAACTTTCTATGGAAAGGCACAAACCATCTCCCTAGATCCGAGGAGATCGATATACGCAAACCTTGATGACAGATTCCTCTTAGAACAATGTAGATCTGAGAAAACGCACAAAACATCCATCCCACGATAACATGGAAACTAGGAGGAATAAAGAAACAAGGATAAGGCAGAAGGAAGAACTCACCGCTGCGATTCCAACGCAATTGACCATGCTCGAATCGGAGAACGAACGGCGGGGTGGTAGCTTGGAGAAGATTCGGCCGTATGGTCTCTTCCGGGTAGATGAAATCTGGAGAAAAAGATGGTTTTGGGTGTTAGACGCGACCCCGGTGCATTTTATGAAAAAAGAAAGTAAAAGGCGTGTACTTATTGAGTACATGGCGTGTACATCGAATTTTCCGTACTATGAAATACCCGGCCTCCACCTAAGCCTTACCCACCACGTGTGTGGCCCGGACATGGCCAGCACACGGCTTCGAGCCGGGGAAGAGTACACGGCGTGTACTCAAAAAAGTATACAGCGTGTACTTCTGAAATTTTCAGAAAAATCATTTTTCTCAAAAACTCCAGAAAAGGGAAAAACGTACCTGAAAATAAGATCCAAGTTCTTACAAACTTCCCCCCTTAAAGAAATTCATCCCCGAATTTCCCTAATGAGTCGGAGAAGAAGAATCCTTGAACAACTCTGGCCATTGCAATCATACATCGGCCTCCCACTCCCAGGTATCGTCCTGTACTCGCCCGTGCTGCCATAGCACTCGTACCAGAGGAATAGACCACCCACGGAGAACCTTCTTTCTATGATCGACAATACGGATATGATGCTCCTCGAACGACGCATCCTCTAAAAGCTCGACTTTCTCGGGCTGAAAGACATGAGAAGGGTCTGAAAAGTAATGTTGGAGCAGAGAGACGTGGAAGACCTCGGGCATGGACCAATACCTCTGAGGTAGCTGCAACCGATAGGCGACCGGCCCCACTCTCTCCACGACCTCAAATGGCCCGACGCAACGCGGTGAAAGTTTCCCGTGTCTCCGAATCCTTTTGTGTCCCAACCCGAGTGCGACACGTAGGAAAACCGGATCACCGACCACGAACTCCAAAGGTCATCTCCACTGATCACCATAAGACTTCTGTCAACACTACGCTGTAGCCATCCTCTTCCGAATAAGCTCTATCTTCTTTGAAGTCTGCTAAACAAGACGAGGTCCCAGCAAAGCTTCCTCTCCTACCTCCAGCTAGCATAAGGGTGATCGGAATGGCCTACCGTACAAAGCCTCGTATGGAGCCATCTGAATGGTCGCCTGAAAACTGTTGTTGTAGGCGAACACTACCGGAGGAATATTCTTCTCCCAAGAACCGCCAAGGTCAAGTATGCAAGCTCGGATCATAAACTCAAGCACCTGGATCGTGCGATCGGACTGGCCATCAGTCTGGGGATGTTATGCAGTACTCAAAAGTATCTGTGTACCCAAGGCCTGCTGAAGTCCTTGCCAGAACTGAGAGGTAAAGCGCACATCTCTGTCTGAAACAATAGAGCGCAAAACTCCATTCAGACGAACGATCTCTCTGATGTAAAGTCATCCCAGATCATCGACACTAAAGGTATCCTTGATCGGCAAGAGGTGAGCATACTTCGTAAGTCTGTCGACAACAACCCAAACAACATCTTTCCCTCAAGGTGATCTCCGAAACCCAGTCACGAAGTCCATCGCAACATCATTACACTTCCACTTCAGAATGGGTAACTGCTGTAAGAGCCCTTCTGGTCGCTGATGCTCTACTTTCAATTTCTGACAAGTAGAACATATCGTGACAAAACTATCCACATACTTCTTCATACCTGGCCATCGGTAATGGCGATGAAGATCCTGATACATCTTGGTGACGCCAGGATGAACTGCCCAAACTGATGAATGGAAATCCCACATCAGCTCCACGTATATGTCTGCTGGAACCCATACGTGTCCTTGGAAATGCAAGATCTCATCCTCGCCCACTGTCCATCCAGGAAGAGGGTCCCCTCCTGACACACTCTCCTGCACGAATAATCCTTCCAAGTCTGCTAGCTGCCTCAACTGTACCCAATCAAGTAGCGTGGAGGTAATAGATACAGAAGATATAAAGGTATGTCCCCGTCTGTCGTGCGCCTCCAGATGCATCTCAGAGAACCGAGCCATCAGCTGCCACTCACCACTGGCCTCCTCAACTACTTGAATCTAAGTTCTCCTGCTCAACGCATCTTCCACGGCGTTGCCCTTTCTCAGCGTATAGGCATGCTCAAAATAAAAAGACTAAAGATACCCGAACCACCTACGCGGCCTCAGATTCAGATCACGCTGAGTGAAGATATACTTGAGACTCTTGTGGTCAGTGAAAACCACAAAGTGGTGTCCCAGAAGATAGTGTCTCCAACAGCGCAAGGCATGAACAACAGCTTCCAACTCCAAATCATGCCTAGGGTAGTTCCTCTCATGTTGCCTCAACTGTCGAGACCCGTACACAACGGCTCCATCCCCCTGCAGAAGCACAGCTCCCAACCCGATACCTGAAGCATCACAGTAAACAATGTAGCTCTTTCCTGGATCTGGAAAGACTAGTATCAGTGCTGACGTCAACCTCCCTTTCATCTCCTGAAAGGCCCCCTCACAAGAATCTGACAATAAAAACTTCTCCCCCTTCTTGGTCAGACCAGTCAAAGGTGCTTCTAGATGAGAAAACTCCCGAATGAAGCGTATGTAGTATCCATCCAGCCCTAGGAAGCTCCGTACCTCAAAAACGTTCTTCGGATGCTCCCATGAAACTACAACTCTCACTTTCTCTGGGTCCACAGATACTCCTGCCTCTCAGATGACGTGACCCAAGAAGTGAATCTGATCCATCCATAAGTAGCACTTTGAGAGTTTAGCATAAATCTGATGCTCTCTTAGTGTACTCAGAACGATCTCAAGATGTGTGGCATGGTTGTGTCGAGTGTGAGATTACACCAAGATATAGTCCACGAAGAAAACAATGAAGGAATCCAAGTAAGGATGGAACACTCGGTTCATCAGTGCCATTTAACTGCAGGTGCATTCGTGAGTCCGAACGGCATGACTGTATATTCATTTAGACCATACCTGCTCCTGAAGTCTATAAGAGGTATATCTGATGGTCTAACGCATAACTAATGATAACCGGACCTCAATTTGATCATTGAGAACACCCGGGCTCCCCAAAGCTGATCAAAGAGGTCATCAACCCTCGGCAAAGGATATCGGTTCTTGACCGTCAACTAGGTCAGCTTCCGATAATCCACACAAAGCCGAAGGGTACCGTCTGCCTTCTTCGCAAACAGAACAGGCGAACCCCAAGGAGAAGTACTGGGTTGCATGAAACCCTTAGCCTGTAGCTCCTCCAACTGCTTCTTGAGCTCCTGTAACACAGTTGTGCCCATTCTATATGGAGGAATGGACACCGGTGCCGCTCCTGGCATGAGCTCAATAGAGAAGTCTACCTCACGCTCCGGAGGCAAACCCGAAAATTACTCTGGAAAGACATCCCTGAAGCGATCCACCACTGGAGGAAAGTCCAATTGTGGAGTCCCCTAATCATCCAGATAATGACTAGTAATCTGGTCTGTCACCCCTCCTAGCCCAAGATGCTCGAGTCCCGCATGACTCGCCCGAATGTCCCATTCATCTATATGAAGGAAAGATTCACCTTCTGGTGAAATGAAACTGAATCTACGGTGATAGTAGTCGACGACTGCCCGGAAGGTAATCAACCAGTCCATGCCAAGGATGAAATCATATCCTGTCATCTCTAGGACATAGAGATCCCATAAGAAGTGATACCCTGCAACCTCGAGAGGGAACTCTCTACACTGGCGTACACTAGATTTATTCGTCCCCAAAGGTGTGTCTAGTGTCAATGAGTCAGCATAAGAAATGATGCAGAGTCCAAGGCTCTCCACAATGAAAATAGAGATAAAGCTATGCGTAGCACTAGTATCGAAAAGGGATGAAGATAAAACTGTGGCTACTAAAATCGTACCCTGAACAATAGAAGGGTCGGGATCCGGCTCATGATAATTCTTCTTCATGGTGAAAGACTAGCCCGTGTCGCGGCCCTGCGCCCCTGGATGACCACTCTGAGCTGATCTTCCCTGCAGGTGCTGAGGAACTGATGGCTGACTACCACGGCCTCAACCTCCACCTCGGCCTGAACGGCCGAAAGAACTCCAATTTCTCGACTGGTGTGAAACTGGTGGGGCTGCTCCTGAACGAGGAATCATGGAAGAACCCCAGTCACCAGCTGCTGGTGAGAAAACCTGGAAAAAATGCTGAAGGTGACCCATCTTGCCGCAAGACCGACACTCCACGGGGTGTCTCTTGCACTGCGGCCTCATGTGACCTTTCTGGCCACACTGGTAGCATGTCACCTGGCTGCCTGATGTGGCATCTCGCTTCCTCGGATCACCACATGTAGGATCACTATGGTGCTTCTTACTGTCATCTAGAGGAAGACTAGCTCTAGAATCAGAACCGACCTGGATCGCAGCTCCAGAGTTTCTCAGATTGCGCTCCGCAATCAGTTCCTGGTTGACGATTGAAGTAGTGGAAGTCATCTGGAAGATGTTCACCTGTGAGCGGATCTCCATCCTGAGACCATCCTCGAACTTCCTTGCTAAGAACACCCCACTCACGTCTCGGAGGGGCGTGAAGTGCTGTAGCTCGGTGAAATGAGTGGAATACTCCATGACAGAAAGAGTAACCTTCTCTAAGCTCATGAACTCCCGGGTTGGGTCGGACCTTAGGGTCTCCGGGTAGAAGTAGTCATAGAACGCGCGCTGGAACTCCTCTCAAACAATAGACTGATATTGACCGGCCTGTGAGATCACATCCCACCACCTCTTGGAGGAGTCTCGGAGCATGTAGGTGGAGAGATTAACCCGCCTATCTGGAGGCGTCTTCAGATTCTCGAAGATAGTCAGCATGGCTTCCAGCCATGACCCTGCAGCCTGAGGTCCTCCTTCCCCCCGAGAATGTGGGAGGATGCTGATGCTGAAAAACCCGCAACAAGTCTGCCATAGACGTGGCAGGTGGCGGAGCTCCTTGGAAGGCCTGCGTCATTCTCATGAATCCTTCCCTGAACTGTGCATCAGCACCTGCAACTGGTATAACAGCCAGTGCCAAGGCTAGTCCAACTGGAGGATCGGTAGAAAGTCCCTGATCAGCCCTATCTGGCGTCTGATCACTGCCCGATGACAGACGTACGACCGGAGGATGTCTCGGAGGCATAGCTATGAAAGATCAAAAGCACACCTTAGATCCGGAAAACAAGGACAAATAATACAAGAGTACAAAATGGAAACAGGGGAAGAAAAACACACAAGTTTGAAAAACACAACTACACGGCGTGTATAAAACTACATGGCGTGTATTCTTAACCCACTAACATGGGCATGTACTCCTTCCCTACAAGTCGTGTACACTTCAATCTACATGGCGCGTTGCACCCACACACGACGTGTACTTGAAAATTGTTCCCCTGCTCGATTCTCCTTACACAGCTAACCCACACGGGCCGACCTAACCCAAGACTACAAAGTGTGTTATTAACACACACGACATGTACTAGACAAGGCTTCGGCAACCTGTGTTTGTGAAACACATGGTCGTCTACATGGCTGAACCTTACATGGCGTGCTCTGAATAAAAACGGCATGCATAGGAAAGGTGACCCCATCCCGTGTTGTTCGTGACACGACCGAGTACCTGGAAAAGACTACACGGCGTGTTCCAAACAAACACGACATGTGGAAAAGAAGGTAACGTTGGCCCATGTTGTTCGTGACAAGGCTGGCTACCTGGACAGGACTACATGGCGTGTTTCCTATGAACACGGTGTGTTATACCCGAGCTTCCCCGGCCCGTGTTGTTAGTGACTCGTCCAGGTACACGACTCTGAACTCACACGACGTGTACCAATGGTACACGGAGTGTTCCCAAAGTTACCCCCACGACACTGTGTTTTGCTCACACGGTCAGTGACATGGCCTGAATACTACACGGCGTGTTTCTAAAAGTACACGCCATGTATTCTGGGTTTTTTTGGGCAGTAGCTCAGAAACTGCGCAGAATTCCCGAAACACTAAAAACAAGGCAAAAAAGTGCCAAATTTCCAATCCGTGAGTGCCCATAACACCTCGAAAACCAAAATTTGGCATTCAATTTAAGAAAAGAAAACAATAAACAGTTTAATAACATAACAGTAGAGAATCTATCATGCAACTATCATAATAGCATGCATAGTATACACAAATTCTATCACAACTACATGGAAATGCAAATGCACCCTAGATGGCATGGCAAGAATGTATGGCATGCGATTCCTACAAGTGTCTATATGTTGCATGAGATGTCATACCCTCATCTCATCGGGTTGCGACAGAAATAGAACCACACTATCAAAACAGTAATAACACAAGCCATGTGAATCACTCTCGGTGAAATCAGGTCAACTATAAAATCTCAGATCACCAACTATAATTAACGAGGTAGTATAGATTTTCCCCATACACGGGTTAGCTACTCCCAAGAACAGCTTAATTCCAAGTACTGAATCCGTCCTATCCCTAGCTAAGGACTCCAAATAGTAAAGCAATATAAAAGAAACCTCCCTCTGATACCACTTTGTAACATCCTGAGTCCGGATCCCCTCTACTAGTGCCCCGTATCCGGTTTGCCACATGACCTCAAGCGTGTTTCCCCGAATGCCAGAGGCTGCTGACTTGTAGCAAGGGACTTGGTGAGTCGGTGGGGAAACTATGCCCTCATTCTGTAAGGTATACAAGTTAAGAAAACATCAATAAACAGCGGAAGCAGTAAAAAACATGCATAACAATAGACACCAAACAACAGAAGCAATGTAGATATATAACTATGATGACAATAATACAGTATGTACAAGTATCTATCGAAAGCATCAAACACAACAACGCGCTGGAATACAATTGAAACCAAGTGCAAAATAAAAACATAGAAAGATCCTCAGCATCGCGAGCCACGACTGGGTTCCATGCTCCCCAGCTCCAGTGCAATAAAGAACCTGAAGTAGAAGGCCTCTTGCCCTTATCTATATATGCTGCAACATAGTCTGGTTGGGCCCAAAAGCATGGCCCAAACAGGGTGTGAGATACAATCCCAGTAGCCAATCACCCAATGATTTGTGCCTAACAGTCAATGAATACATGGCAGTAAATAAAAAAGAAGCAGTAAATAGGAAAGCACAAGCAGCTACAATCCACAGTTCTAACAAGTAAAGTACACAAATAAGCAACCAGCAACAAGAAGAAAACAGGTAACACTCTGGGTATCTCTCACAGCCTAACCCCTATGGTTCAACCTATAGTACTAGAAACCCTCTGGGAGGCACAAACAGTCTCACCCTTCTGGTTCCGCTACGTAATTAAGCAGACTCTCTGGGGAAGCACTCACCGTCAATTCCCTCTATAGTCTTGTTTCGTGCTAAAGGCTATCTGGGGAAGTACTCAATGTCAATTCCCCCTGTGTCCTACGTCGTGGATCTACATACTCTTTGGGAAATCACTCATCGTCAATTCCCCCTATAGTCTCGCATCATAAATAAAAGACACTCTGGAGAAGCCCTTCCTTCAATTCTCCCTTTGGTCTACTACTCTAGGTTCTCACAGTCATGTGTATAACTAAACATGCTCAGCACACATGCATCATCCAAATAACACCTCAAGAAATACTTGGCTAACAACTAAGGCTCAACAGTATTAACAAAAGAGACAGTTCCACTATCCAACAACAAGGTATGACAACTGGAAAAATGCCTAATAGGAAAAACAAGCATAGTAATGCAACCTGAGCACAAAATAAATTACACTACTCACAAGCAATAACCTCTACTACTATAATCAAGAAAAGCAGGCAAACAACAAGGGAAAAACATGAAACACGCAATATCCCGTTCAAGGGTATGGGTGGAATTTGCACATAATATTCATCAAATTTCTACGGAAAGGCACAAACCATCTACCTCGATCTGAGGAGATCGTTATACGTGAACCTAGACAACAGATTCCTCTTAAGACAATGTAGATCTGATAAAACGCACAAAACATTCATCCCATGATAACATGGAAATGAGGAGGTATCATGAAACAAGGCTAAGGCAGAAGGAAGAACTCACCACTACGATTCCAACGCAATCGACCGTGCTCGAATCGAAGAACGGACGGCGGGGCGGGAGCTCGGAGAAGATTCGGCCGTACAATCGCTTCCGGGCAGAAAAAATCTGGAGAAGAAGATTGTTTTGGGGGTTAGACGCGACCCCGGTCCGTTTCATGAAAAAAAAGTACACGATGTGTACTTCATGAGTACACTGCGTGTAATTCGAATTTTCTGTACTCCGAAATACCCAGCCTCCACCTCATCCTTACACACCATGTGTGTGGCCCGGACATGGCCAGCACACGGCTTCGAGCTGGGGAAGAGTACATGGAATGTACTAAGAATGTACATGGCGTGTACTTCTGAAATTTCTAGAAAAATCATTTTTTTCAAAAACTCCAGGAAAGGAAAAACATACCTGAAAAGAAGATACGTGTTCTTATGAAAGATATACCTCTTAATATTATAATCAATGAAGACCACAAAGCACTCCCCAATGAGGTAATGTTATCACAAATTTTGTGGGAACATGACTGATGATAGCTCTAGATCATGGGTGGCATAGTTATATTCATGGGTTCATAACTTCATAGACTCATAAGATATCACTCCCCACTATTGCATCAGCACACATCCCATGATTAGACAAGAAGCATCATGAAACACCTCGAACATAACCCATTCCCCTAATAACCAGATCACTGGAGCACTGTCCAAATTCCCATTTAGATATCCCAAAAATATCTAGAACATTTCAATCCACAAAAGTTCTTCTCTTTTAGTGTTAGAGCTATTAATGGTTCTGAAACATGAGAGAAATCAGGTACATATATCCGGTAATATCCCACTAGACATAGAAAACTGTGATCCTATGCCATATTATTATGTTCTTCCAAAGAAATAATTGTCATGACCTTAGAATGGTCTACTACTACACATTATTGCAACAACATGTGTCCATGGAAATGTACCTCTCGTGTCCAAAAATGACATTTGGATAGCTTCACATAGAGGCAGAGGTGTCAAATGATCTATATGATATTCCATAGATTCTTATCATGATCCTCCTCTGACTTCATGTGAACCATGATTTCAGCATGGTATATGATGGAAAACTGGTCTAGGAACTCCTGAAGGGTGGAGTTAGTAATACTCATGAACACTACTAGTGTGTTTACAACACAGATTGATATGACTACAAAATCGAAGTACCCATACATGCATCTGAAAGAAGAAATCAAGATATAATCTTCTTTCTCCCTCAACTGGTGATATCTAGACTATATATAGATCTTAGATAACCAAATTGATCCACTCATATAGTCAGAAATAACATCTATCCTTGGGAGGGGGTAATAGTTCTTGACGGTCACTTGATTCAACCTTCAGTAGTTTATGCACAACCACAAAACCTCATCATTTGTATTTATAAAAACAATTGGGGAACCCCACAATGACACATTGGGATGGAAAAAACAATTCTGCATAAGATCATCCATCTGAATCCTCAATTCCTGCAGCTCTGAAGATTCCATCTGAAAAGGATACATCGAGATCAGAACAGAGCCAGGGTATAAGTCAATCCCGAACTCGAATTCCCATATAGGGGGTAGAGTAACAACCTCATTAGTAAAAACATCCTAGAAATACCCAACCACACTAGCGATATCACTGTTTTCTACTTCCACTAAAATCTGAGCCAATAAAGAATGAAGAGGTTCCATACATTGATTACACACCAGACAGCTTCATTCACTGAATAAGGGAACATGTTGACCTTCTATGATTGAATACTAGACTCTTATCTAGAATCAAAATATAAAAACATTGATTGAGTACAACTTTTTTATTAGATGGTTGATATATTGTTACTACATGTGTAGTATGTAAAGATCCCCCTAAGACTGATGTGGTCCCTCATTTTTCCATATTCCCATCACACATCAAAATGTTATTCTTACCAATGACTTCCATAATCAATATAAGGGAAAGAATAAGACTCTCTATGTCTAACCCCAGATCATTGACCAGATTTGGAGAAACAAAGGAGTTTGAAGCACCCAATTCCAAAAAAGCACAAGAAAGGGTACTAAACAAGCTAATCCTACCTCGAACGATCTTTGGCCTTACTAGAACTGCAACATCTACAATGGGAAACTGATCAAGCCCAGATCCTCTATCCATCTTTTGATGACGAAAAACTCCACCCCGCTCAGCTTGAGGTCCCTAAGGAACTCCCGGAGGTTGTCCTCCACTTGATACATCTCCATTTGGTGGAGCATGATCATGCTTTCCGTACAACTAAAATGGCCATTAAAGAAACTGATACTATGGTGGGAGCTAAACCTACCCACCCCGACCATACTGAGCTTGAAAATACATAGGAACTGACTCTAGATATTTCCTTGAACTCCATATATAAAACACCTCAGTGCCATGTTTTTTGGAAAGGAACAAGGATGAGGAGGTTAAAACAGAAACTGTTGAGTTCAGTTACCTACCGGTCAGATCCCCGAAGGCCTTTGCATCTATGACCTACTACTAGAAAACCTACCTTGTTAAGAAGTCTATTGTCTTACCTGTTAGTGTATACATTCTCATGAGTTCATATTCTCAACAACCACCTCCTTCTTCTAGAGCACCATGTATGTCAAAAAGATAATGGGAATAATAATGTTTTGGATATAAGTACGAAGTTTCTCTTCTAAGAGTCACGTATGAGACTCCTCATCCAGAAAGAGATATAATGAAAAGTTATGGAGATTCAAGAACTTGATCCTCATCTCTTATACTGACATACTCTCTTACTGGAGGGAGAGTAACTATTACCTCTTCCTAGCTTTAATGTTCTATGAATGGAATTCCGCTTACCATTCCTTCTCGAAATCAACCCATAGAACATCAACCTGCTTCATCTCCCCCTTTTATAGAATCCACCCCTAAATTTCATCTCCACACATATAAATCACCGCCAATGGATCAAACTAATCTGTCGTAGCCCAGATCAATATCATGGTGATCACAAGATCCTTACTCCTGCCCTCCATATTCATATCTGAAATGATACCCACATACATTCCTAGAGAATGTCGCTGGAAATCATGTTACATTCTCTGTCATTGGTCATCCTCCTCCACTGGATCAAACCCTCCACAAATGGACCAGACCGTCCTGCCAATCCTAAACTACCCGAACCATGCACAAATGATGATTGAGTTCCATATTAAAAAAAGAAAAACAATGAATCCCTATGCCCAAGCAGTATGGGATTTTTCATTTAGATTCATTTAAATTCATTTGAATCATTTTTTATCCATTTCAATATCCCCAAATAAACCCAATTTTAAATAAAAATACAATCAATTACGATGCATAGAAAATTCATAGGTTCTCTACCTTGTAAAGGGTGTGGCCTCACATGGTCATTCGGTAGGCTGAGAGTGTGTGAATAAAATCAGGGGGGTAAATATAATTTCCTAACTAATATTCTCTACCCTATGACAATCTCCAAGATCACCTGACACGTTTTCCCTACCAAATCATGAAATACTAATTATTCTTGAATCCAAACTCCATCCTATATCTCAACCATCACCTCCAGTACCATTATATCATAACCTCATCCCTACAATGATTCAAATACTTACTTAGAAATGAAGGAAGAGAGATAATGACCCCTCAGTCCCACCTCCAGAAGGCCCAGGGGTGGAGAATAATAGGAAGGGTACAAAAATCACACAATATGGGAGGAATTACCCTTTATAATAAAAATTAATCATGATATAATATGGTTCATCCCAAAACAAATCCCATATATATATATATATAAGAATGAAAAATCCACCCCACATGCATGTTTAAAAAATATAACAATTACAAAATAATAGTGGAAAAGTAAATTAAAAAAATAAGGCTAATAAATGATAAGACATGTAACACATCAGATTTTTATTTTCCATTTTATTTGAATAAATATATTTTTTATATATATCTAGAAATGAAATATGGAATACATTCCTTTCACACTATACTGACTTGTTGTATGTTACATGCAACAATGTGTCTGCGTACGATACAAGCAATGGTGAGTATAGATTTTATTCAATGTATAAAAGATCTATGTTTGGATTATATTATATGTATCAATAAAAGAATATTTACCTACATGTAACACTACCTTGGCTTGTAGTACAAGCTAGAGAGACCTTCCTCGATAGCTTGTGTTGTATACAATACCAAGTTTCACTAAACAACGATATATTATTAAATTATTACTATTTAATGGGATATAATCTAGCTGTTATGAATCATATTAACCAAATTGTAAATTTTTTATAACATTAAAATTAACCGTATTTATTTTGTAAAGATGGTATTTGAAAATTTGAATCTTTCAGATAACAGAAGTTTTTTTCAAAAAATGCAATTTTGCTTCCTTTTGATGGCGCAAAACATTAAAATCTATTTATTGAACGATTTTATATATTATATTTGATAAAAATAAACTTATTATTTGGAATTGGGACATTATAATTTAAATTGGTTCAATTTTTGGTATAATTCTTATATAATTCTTATTTTTATGAATATTAGAAAATACGACATTTTAATTCAAAACTGCCCTTTCATCTAATTTATTTATATTGTTAGATTATATTTTTTAATTTGGTTTAAAGATTAATAAGATTTTTTTATCTTTTAATATATCTTTGGTCATTTAACGTAATTTCAAATTTAAATTTTATATAAACACAGGTCAGTCTTTTTTTATTTTTTTTACAACCAAAAAACCATATTTTTTGTTATGAAAACAAGAATTAATTTTAATTTAATTTTATCCAATAATTGTTTATGAATTTAGAAAAATGTATTCTATATTTGGATTCATAAACTCCAAATTTTGAACAAATTTAACATTAATTTTTAAATATTTTGAATAGTAAATGTAGTAATTATTTTTCTTTACTATGGTTAAAGGGTAAATTAGGTAAATAAGCATAAAAAATGATATTATAATAATATAAATGTACCCTAATACATATACTAATATTATTTTATTAGATTTGGGTTACCATGAGACTCCATGGATCTATTATGCGACCCCATAAAACCACATGGGTGTGGTGATGATCTTTTAGAATTTTTTAATTTAATGTAATGATAAATATAACATAAACATGTACATTTTACTAAAAAAATATTTAATATAGAGTTGTATAACTCATATATTTGAAAAACAAATTCATTATAAAGATAAAATTATTTAATACATCATGGTATTTTATTTATAATTTTTTAAAACTAAAAAAAGAATGTTATTTCTAGTACAATGATGATGCAGTGATTACCTTATTAATGAATGATTCATATACATTATATTATAAAGATTAAAATAAATGGAATTTTAACATTTTTTATCCATGAATTTTATGGATGACTATAACATATTATATTTGAGTAAAATTTCTATATTTTATGGAATAAAATTGTTATGACATTAACAAAAATCAATTACTAAATGCTATCAAAATTAAACTAATGAGTTTTAAAACAAAAAATATTTTTAAAAATGATATAATAGTATAAAAAATATAATAATCGGTAAACTGAAATATTTAACGTTACAAATTTCATTGATAATCAAATTTTATTCACTTGGAATTTTATTGTATCTATAGTAACCAATATTATGAAAATACAAGAAGATGTGGAAAGAGTTAGTGTTATTAACTATGGGTTGTAGCTAAAAGGGAAGGTTACTTTTATAACCTAAAATTGTTTAGGACTTATTTTTTGAGAAAATTTTGACCAATATTCATCATTTTTTCTATATAAATGAGTTTGGGACCATTTAAACTAAAAATAAATTTATAAAAATTTAAAATTTAAAAACCATCTTAAAGTGCCCCTCACCTCTCTTATAAAAGATAAATTCTCTTTATTTTTTATTGACACATTAAAAGCTATTTGGATCAGGAAAAAAATGACTAAATATACTCTAAACATCCCTAAATTCCTTAAAGAGGCATGAAATGGCCCATAAAGCTAACAAAGGGAGTCCTTTTGTGAAAATCAAAATGAGTTACTCAAAAAAGAGGTAATTGTTTTACCACCTCTTTCAAAATTTTGTTCTTCTTATTCTAAATCTTTTTATGGAGTTTTAATAATAATGTAATAAATAATGTATATTATACATTATGAGATGTTATTATAATCATCTTAGTACCTTATACCTCTTTTTTCCATCCTAAGAATAAACCTATCATCATGTGTCTATACGTACAACTTACTGTCTCTACGATGTGATGAGATTCATTCTTTACGTTATAAATTCAAGAATTATTATTAAGTATAATGAATTAGAATGAAATATATTAAATAATAATTATTCTATATTTATTTTTATTTATATATATTTAATTTACTTGTTTCCATTCAATTCCAATAGGAAATGAAAACAACATTCATGCGTACGTACAACCTATCTTCTCTATGAATGGTGTATTCCATTTAATTTATGTATCCATTTCATATTTATATATACTGAGTATTTATGATATATAAAAAAAATTTAATTATTGTTGTAATTAAATAATGATATATGAAATAAAATCAAGAATAAAAAGTCAAAACAATTACTATAAATAAAATGATTATTAACCAAAACAATTATTTAACATATAATTGAAAAAAAGGGTAATATAATGTCATAAGTGAATCATATATGATATCATAAATATTATTATGGGGTTTTACAAGTTAATAATATTTTTAATCCCATTAAACAAGAGTTTTTGACACATACCGATGAAATACGACATAAGGTAATTGATTATTTTTCAATCTCATTATTATCCGAGATTGTTTATATGTAAGAATTTAATGATGTATATTTAACATCCACATCTATGTTTCCAAAAATATATAATATTATTTATATTCTAATACTATTTTTTAAATTCAAATTTACCTATTTCTGATTATTTATTAATTTGTATGGAAGTAATCATTTTTCATTATTCGATTTGAGGTAATTTTTGACATTTTTAGTAAATGTACGAGGAAAATGTTTTTTATACTTATATGGCGTGAACAAATTTGTACATCTTCATAAAAAGTTAATTAAATAATTCTTTGTTTTAAATTATTTCATTTATTATTCAAATAAATTATTGTCTTTTAAAATTATGTAGCATTTTGAGAAAATAAACCGTTTTTTGAACAAAAATGGGTTTTTCATCAAAAATTAGTTTCGAGTGTTTTATCAAAAGTATTTTCCATATAAGATGATTCTATTTAAAAATGATTTTGTTTCTATCCATATTATTACTATTAATTTATTCTTTTATTGATGGAATAATATTTTATATGAATTATTTTATGATTGGATGATGTTTAAGAGACCCAATTTATTTCATGCATTATACTATGATTAATGATCTATGTTTTTCTAGAACATGCATGAATGATTTAATAATTCTATTGATGGGGCATATAACTTCTTCTAATGAATGAGGTGCAGATTTATATCTCAATAGATAGATATGATAGAATGGTATGTAAATCCAGTTCAGTAATACATAGATGGAACGATAAGTAAACCCAGATCAGAAATAGAACTTTCCCACCATGATGGTATTAGCAGCAATGTTTTGGCTAATTTGAAATTATATTATATACTTATCTGTTTGACATAATTCAATGTATTATTCCAAAAATATTTTCTTATGGTTCACGATTTCTTTGTGATTTATACCATATGAATTACCAAGATATATTCCATGACTCGTAATGATGATAAATGAAACACATGGTATGATTTTCAAAAGAAATTTATTTACATTATTATGATCATGTGTTGTTTTTTTACTCTTAATGAGCATAAAATATCCCCCATTTTTATGTTTCCATTCCCCAGGTATTTATTATGATTTTTCAAATTGTGTTCTTGTTAAGAAGGAAAATATTTGAGATGATGTAGATGTTTTAGGAACCAGTTGTTTATGTTTCCATGTTTCCAATGGAACTAAACTACTATAGTCCCCAGGCGTTCATTTTTATAGTGTATTGAATATTCATATAAAAATATTTAAAACTCATTTACGTCATGATTGGATCATTAATGGACAACTATCCCAGAGTTTGAGCTAGTAATGCTTAGCATAGTCTGCGTAGTCCACCTAGAAACCTGAAATCAATTATATATATATATATAGGATGAGAATATAAGTATTCTTTCTAGGGGAAAACCAATGTATATGGTGCATAAGTGGAGAAACATACTAATTTCCAAGTGAGGTCACAATAGAACCCAAAAACAACTAATATGGAATACTAGCCATCCCAACCTCACCAAAGCACACTATCCAAATTAAAAATTAAATCAATGTAATTGAATAAGCACATATATGATTTTGTTTGTCCACAAACTACCCAAAGGTTAGATACTCATAACCTAATAGAAAACCACATGAATCTCCTACCTCTTCCATTATACCCACGCCACAACCCACCCATACACACCTGAGACACACAGTTAGTCCGATGACCTTGGAAAATGATGCTCCTTATAGCCATCTCGTAGGCAACGGGGACTCACAGCTTGTGTCGTTACCTGGGAAGACAAAGCTTATCACATCCTTCCCACAGACACATAGGTATCAAAAAACATATCATACAAAATACACATTAGAAAATCCCAATACATATCATCTTGAAGATACCCAAGAAACATAACAAATCTCATTCTGAAGAAACATATGATGCACAACTTTCCCGCAAACACCTATGCATCAAACACCACACCATAGATTTCCCAAAGTGTCTTGGGATACCGATGAAAAGATGACTGGAAAGGGAATAGCTAGTAACAATCCATACATATTTGTGGGGATGGGGGTGTTTGGAACATAGTGGTTAACTATGGTGTGGTGCATATAAAAATCACAAGGAAATAAATTTATATATATAATACAAGGAACTCAAGGCCAAACTGGGTGTTTCAAACCAATGACCAACACCCAATAAAATCTCCTTTTATACAAACTCTACATGAATTTGTCTTCATTAACAATAGTTAGTTATGAAGTTGATAAAATAATGACCCAACACAACAACAAAAACTCAATTCATACCTCGAACCAATTCATTTAACCAATTCTTATTCTTTTTCACACAGTTAAATAATTTCTTTCGTCACTACTGGAGACTCTACAATGAAAAACATATAACTATCCACATATAAAAAGTCACATAAGGGAAGAACCATGGTAAATTATCCAACATTAGATTTAAGCTCTGTTTAAAACCCATTCATAATATAAAAAATTCGATCACGAGACACAGAGTGATGCTATGGTCATGGTACTAATAATGAAATTCTAGAAACATTTCACATACCAACCACTACTGACATCATTATTCAAATCCATTCCACCTAAACCATTCTCTCAATAATGGAAACCCCCCAACTCACAACCAAACCCATTAACACATCTTATCCCAATCATACCTGGCATCCCCGCTGCATAACCCTATAAAAAAAATAAAATCTAGAAACACAACAAGAAAAAACACGGTGTTTTACCACTAAAAAACACTAATAAACCATTTCATAAACAAAGAAGATCACATCCTGAGATTCCATTACACCACCCAAACTACCCCACAAACAGTTGTGTTTCCGACCCTATAAACAGACATCCTCACAAGGCACATGTCACAAACTAGATCGGGTCACAAACAAAGACAATGACCAACCGGGTCCTTGGAAAGCCCCAAAGGGTGTTCTATATCACCATGGGCTACATCAAGTGATTGAGTATGATAAATAAATGTTTGGGAATGATTAATCAAATTTTAGAAACATAAAACTAGAAAAAAGGCTAATAAAATGTATCTAAATTTCTTAACAGAAACATTTTTTACTAAAATTTAGAATTGAATTACATAACATAAACATGAACAAAAAGACATCCACAAAGAAAAAAATCCCCAAATAATAGCCTAAGAATCACTTCATGGAATTAAGGCATTACCCTCAAGCCATTTCTAAGACACCACACCGAGATGGACCTCTAGTAACCCAAACCACCGACACATAAATATTCAAAAGAACCAACGAAAAAAATTCCTAAGTGTACTTACACCCAATGTTGTAAGTATTATGTCAGCCGAAACCTAGTAGGTTTCCACATAGAGATATTCCAAGTGGTAAACATTTTTATAAAAAAAATCATGAATGTTTCATGAACAAAAATTCTTGTAACAAATTCAAAGAGATGAAATGGTAAATGAAAACAGTTTTGAACTGGGTTACAGTAGAGAAAAAACACTTTCAAATAAAACAAACACACTAATGAATTTTCTAGAAAGACACACTGTATACTAAATATATGCACAATAAATCAATGTAGCACTATTTACATGTACACCCCCAGCCACTAGCGTGTGTGGGACCCTAGGTACGTCATATCTCAGTTTAAAAGTAACTATAAAATATATACTTCTCATGCACGAGGTACAAGTAGGGAAATACATATAACCTAGTAGTCCCCAACATCACCATCATAGTTTTGTTAGTGTTTTAGTCATCAAACATTCTACATGAAATAGGGATGAATCCACTCTAGGTCACTAGCATATTAGACCTAGTCCGCCAACCTAGACACTTGTGTTTCCCTCTTTGTGCTCAATCATGTTCAAAATGTTATCAAATACCATTTACACATGAAAATTCCTTTTCCAATTTATACACACACCCAATATCCCGCAACATGTTACATTATAATTTTTACACATTAAAATTTATTTTTAACATCATAGACACAAAAAACATCATAGAATCATGTTTCTCACCTTTCTTACAATTTAATAAATCATTTTAACAATTCATAAAATGTTCTCAAAACATATGACATAAAAAATCACAATTTTCCCAGTAAAACCAACAATTTCAGAACATACTCTTACCAAAATATTATATAAACAACCTTTTCACATTTTTTGCAACATGATATATAATTTATAATTTTTATAAAATTATTTTTAGAAGTATAACAAGTATGTACACATAAAAACCATTCAAAACCCATATTTTAAAGCTAAAAGCACACCAATATCCAACCAAAATATATTTTAAAGCATTAAAAATATCTGATAAACCACTTTTATTCATTAAAAAATTCCCTAAAATATATCATAATACTTACACATGAAAAACATATAATTTCATGTAAACATGTAATTGTAAAACTAAACGCTTAACTAAATCTACCAAAAATGATTTCCGCACTACACATAATAGGTAATAATCTTGATAAAAATTTTAATCAAGAAAATATAACACATAAAAAGATTCATATAGATGGAATCACCTACATTTGGTGTCAAAACCCCAAATTTTTTTCTGAAACCTCAACCACACCACCACCACATAACAAGGGAGTGAAAACAAACCTCAGTCTAAATGATTGAGGAAAAAAACAAAACAACCTCAAGGTATGAAACCCTAGCTATGGTACATTTGGATCCTTGGGGGTTGAAAGAAACACCAATTAATAAGGATGAAAACAATGATATAATATCTTACTTCAATGGTTTTTATGTTTCCCTCTCAAAAACCCCTTCAAAATGGGTTTCAAGGGATCTTGTCAAAGCTTGGAGACCTCCCATGGATGCTAGGGATAAATGGTTGAATAAGGGGGTGTAATAGGTTTATTTCCATAAGGAAAAATTGTAATTTAAGAAATATTATTAATATATTGGACAATGTACATGGTCTCGCTAACTAATTTAGTAACCCAGGTAGCCAAACTGTGCACCCAGTTTTTTCCATCCAAAACATGCTAATTTTCATCAAAATTCATGGGGGAAATACGGGAAAACCATAGAGCGAAAGATTTTACAATAATAGGTAGAAATAATTCCTTGAATAAAAAAACTTTTTGAACAAAAAACTCATCTAACTCAATGGAATAAACTACCCCAATAAACATACCCCAAAAAATGTGCCACTATGAGTGTCAGAAATTCAATTTCAATCCACCTCATCATTTTACTTTACCTATAAAAAAAGACAATTACAAATACCATCAAATACATCCAAGACTATTGAATTTTATTAAGAACACCTAAGACACCAAATTTATCCCTGAAACACCCAGAAACAAAGATAAACTAAGAGTAAAAAGAATATTCGAAACAAAGAAAATAAATAAAAATTCGACAGCGACAATTATCCCCATCATAAATCTTTCTTCCCCCAGAAAGTAAAAAAATACTATATGAAAAAAACCTAATAAATATACCAATATAGACTCCATTTCCAATCATTAAACTATAGTTATTATTTAAAAAAGGATCCCAAAATATATCAGAATATTTACACATGAAAACACATGATTTCAAGTAAACATTCAACTTTAAAACCAAATTATTAACTAAATATACCAAAAATTATTTCCACACCACACATTGTAACGCCCCGACCCCAGTTACCCGGAGTCGGTGCATTATTGTGTAACATTGGCATGATCACAAAAGATCAAGTCTCGAAAGACCGATTAGTTTAGTAGCCTTGGAAACACTGGATACATTGATAATTGTTACATTACATCATAAAATGAAAAACTACAATAACAAAGTCTCCATATTCCACACTCATATCCTTTTCTGACTATCCCTGCAGGTCATTCATAAAATACTTCTTCACATCTTGGAAAATATTAAAACATTGAAAGGGGTGACCTCAGATGCTCTGTAAGGATAATAATATTGCGGAAGCTTTCATAAATAAACATTAACATTTAAGGTAGTGTATAAATAAAACAGAATTATTTTAAACATGAACTTGAGCATAATATGGAAAAAGTAAAATGAAATATTTCCATTTACTTATTCACATGGATATTATACTGGTCGAATAAACACATGCAATATCAATAACCACTTTCATAATGATGGAATGCATAATGCCAGACTATCATAACCATGTAGCCAAGGCCTTGTGCCAAGACTAAAAAAAAGATTTTGTCAAGGCCTCGTTCCAAGACCCTAGTTTGTCTCATTAGACCTACTAATGCATCGAGGAGTTATAGCGGGCCCCACCCATCACTTATTAAGTCCAATGCATTCCTCATATGAACAGGTTTAAAGATATCATATACCATAACATAATCTTATCACATAAAACATGCATAAAGGAAACATAACATTTCCATATTTCAATCACAAGATATCAATACAACACATTGATATAATGAAAACACTTTCAAAACCATTTTCAATAACAAAATAAAATAAAATTAAAACTTGATATTTATTTTTCATTTAAAAAAAGTTATGGCTTGTAGGTTAAGCCGTAACTCAAATAATGGTCAGGGTGGTGGGGAAGTCGTTGTCGCCGCATATGTGACAACTGGGTCCCGGTGACAGCACAACCACCCCGCCTTAACATGGCCGTCGGGTCCTGGCCCACCACGCACCCCCGGTTGCCCCGCAGACATGTGGGGCCCACCCCAGGGTCCACCCACATGCCTGAACGGGTCACCTGACAAATGATAGTCCCCACAGGCCAACACATGTCCTTTCCAGTGTGCTTTGTCCTCACTCACACACATCCTGGGAAACTTCCCAGAAGGTCACCCATCCTGATCAACACTCCAGGCCAAGCACGCTTAACTGTGGAGTTCTAATCAGACAGGCTCCCGAAAAGGAAGGTGCACCTTGTTGACATGAGTCATATCATTTAGTCATTTAACCCTTTATCATTTGGGGATGTTACAATCACCCCCCCCCCCCCCTTTAGGGCACAACGCCCTCGTTGTGGGCCCTCCATCTCAACCCAGGCAGTGCACCGCACTTAAGGCTGGGTTCCTCCTCTGATACCAAATGTGACAACCGGGTCCCGGTGACAGCACAGACACCCCGCCTTAACATGGCCGTCGGGTCCTGGCCAACCAGGTACCACCAATTGCCCCCGTATACACGTGTTCTGAGGGTCGTGGCCTTCTAAGCCACGTTCTCTGAGGGTCGTGGCCGCCTAAGCCACGTTTCACTGAGACACGACGTTCTAGGATCCTGCTAGCCTAGTACCCATAGGGCCTTTCCCATCCCTTGGTGCCACCAGTTACCTTGCGTGCATGCTGATACGTGTTATGTCACTTGAACTGCTATCCTAATGTGTTTATCTTGAACTGCCTTTCTTTTAAATCATTTTATGAAAACCACTTTTCTTTTGCACTTCCTTCTATCTTTATTTCAGCATTCCATTTGGTTGTCTCTTGATAGTTGTGCGTGGAATCTTTTATTGGTGATATCCTGCTGGGCGATTGCTTACACCCTACTTACACCCTTGGGTGTAAGTAGACTTGTTTACTTCTGATACAGGTAGGGGTCCAGCTTTTGGGAGCAGTGGTTCAGGTTGTTAGAAGGACTATCTACGTGGCGTTTTGGTGGTGGCCTAGAGGCGGTGTCCTTACACCGGGCGATAGTCCTTAGGTTGGTTTTTGGTTGTCTCGTTTTGGTGTTATTTGGGTTTTGAGTACTTGTGAACCAAAAACCTATTTGGTTATCTACATGTTTGACTGTAACATTTATCTCTACTTGGTTTACTTTTGTTGGCTGCTTTACATTTATTCACTCGGGTAAATCGTTCCCAAGGTTTATTTTGATACCCGGGCACTTGTGCCAGCCCGTGGGGATCGGGAACGCCCTTCGGGCATTGCCGCGGGCTGAGTCGGGCGTCGGTTCGGATGGCGACCCGATTCGGTTCGTGACAAAATGGTATCAGAGGAGGTTGTTGGGGGTTTATGTTATTTGGGATGAGTTGGGTTGTACATGAGTTGGGTCTGTCGGGGCTCAGAATTCATGTTGCGAGTAGGGTGCCTGGCCAGCACGCCTCGTGACAGATACTGAGTCACCATGGGATGTCAGGGTTCTTGTTTCACTTTCTTTCTGGGTGGGACGTGCAGGCTGCAGACTGTGCGTGGACACCAGATAAGGAAAGTAAAGCTTTTATATGGTTTGTTTTTGCATGACTGGTTTATTGATGAATAATTATCTTGTTGGAAATTTTTTTCCCTTTTTATTGATGGTTTCCTTTCTTGATTGCTACTCTTTTTCAGTAAGATGCCTCCCCGGAGAGTTCCCATGCATCCACGGGAGGAATCCGGAGAGAGTTCTCCCGCGCCGCTTGATCAGAGATTTGTTGAGGCGCTGGTCCGAGCCGTTCAGGCTTTAGGACAAGGGGCGACTCTTGCCCCCGCCCCTGTTCCAGCTAGAGGGGATGATTTTGGCTCCAGAAAGGATAGAGCTCAGGAGTTTCTGAGGAGAAAACCTCCTTCTTTCCGAGGTGGTTCAGAACCTCAGGAGGCGGAGGAGTGGCTTGAGAAGATAGAATGCATGTTCGATTTCCTTGACACGCCTGAGGAAGTCAGGGTGAAGTGCGCCTCGTTCCAGCTGGAGGGTTCCAGTCGCAAATGGTGGGAATCAGTGGTCCAGGCTGGGAAGCACGAGCACATGAGCTGGAAGGATTTCAAGGGTATCTTCAACGAGCAGTATTGTCCAGAGTTTTTAGCCTATGACAGATCTCGGGAGTTCATGGAGCTATCGCAGGGGAATCAGACAGTGATGGAGTATGCGAATCGTTTTGCTGAACTGGTACGGTACGCACCTGAGATAGTTTCGAGCGAATTCTTGAAAGCTCGGAAGTTTGAGAAGGGCCTTCGACCAGAAATTCACTCCCAGGTTTTCTTGTTCAAGATGAAGACTTATGCTGAGGTGGTCGATCGTGCTTGTATGGCCGAGATTGACCAGAAGGGAAAGTCGGGGTTTTCTGGATCAGTGTCAGGGCTTGGCAGTGGCAGTTCATCTGAGAAAAAAAGGAAGCGTGATGAGCAATGGAAGAAGGGTGATGGCAGCTCAGGTCATCCTCCCAGGCAGTTTTCATCTGGGGCTTCTGGTGCAGGGTCGGTTGTATGCCATCAATGCGGAAGGGCAGGGCACATCCGACCTGTTTGTCCATACCCTCCCAGACCATGCCATGGATGTGGAGTGGTGGGACATCTACAGCGCTTCTGCAGGACTGCACGCCCTTATCAGAGTGGGGCTGGATCAGTGGCTTCTAGAGGGGTATCAGTTCAGTCAGAGCCGACCAGGACGACATGATCTCGGTTTGGTGGGCGTGGTGGTAGGACCGGATCGTCTTCAGGGCAGAGCCATATCAGGGCAGAGCCTCAGGCGAGTGGTCGCTCTCAGGCAGGGACCAGGCAACTACATGCTGTGGATCAGGCACCAGCGGGATCTGATGCAGGGCCTTCGACGGTTCGAGGTACTATTCTGTTTGCATCTTCTATAACTGCAGTTTTATTTGATACTGGTGCTTCAGTTTCTTTTATATCTGCTCGTTTTGTGAATCTGCTGAACCTACCAACCGAGTTGTTATCGTTTGCCATGGAGTTGGTAACGCCGTTGGGGAAAAAGAGAGAGAAAGGCCTCAAGTGCCGATCGTGCGCACTCTCTGTGTCGGGAGTCGAAATGGAATGGGATTTCTTGGTCCTTGACATGGACCTATTTGATGTGATCCTCGGTATGGACTGGCTGGTGCGCTTCCAGGCGCACATTGATTGCTATCGACGCCGAGTCAGCTTTACAGCACCAGATGGGACTCCTCAGCTATTTCACGGAGAATGGGATCCTCGGTCGGGACGTGCAGGGCCTCCACTCCGTGAGCTTGGAAATCTTGCTTATCAGTTATCATCGCTCGCGCTGGAGGACGATGGTGGTATTTCACAGGGCGGGTTACCTCGTGTAGTGGATGAGTTCCCAGAGGTTTTTCCAGATGATTTTTCTGGCTTACCCCCAGAGCGAGACGTGGAGTTCTCGATTGAGTTGGGGCCGGGAACACAGCCTATATCTCTTCCCTCATATCGCATGGCCCCCACCTAATTGAGGAAATTAAAGATACAGCTGGACGATTTGGAATCCAAAGGATTCATTAGCCCGAGCGTCTCCCCTTGGGCCGCACCGGTTTTATTCGCGAAGAAGGCCGATGGAACCCTTCGGTTGTGCATTGATTACCGGAAGTTGAACAAGGTAAGTATCAAGAATAAATACCCTTTTCCTCGGATTGACGATTTGTTTGACCAGCTGAAGGGGGTAAAGTGGTTCTCCAAGATTGATTTGCGTTCGGGATACCACCAGCTCAGGGTGAGAGTAGCAGATATCCCGAAGACGGCTTTCCGAAGCAGGTATGGTCACTTCGAGTACTTGGTCATGCCTTTCGGACTGACAAATGCTCCTGCAGTTTTTATGGCACTCATGAATAGGGTGTTCCAGCAATATCTCGACTCATTTTTCGTGGTATTCGTGGATGACATCCTGGTCTACTCTGGATCTGAGGAGGAGCATGAGCACCACCTGCGCGTTGTTTTGGGCACCTTGCGGGATCACCGCCTGTATGCCAACCTCTCGAAGTGCACTTTCTGGATCAGGGAAGTGAAGTTTCTGGGGCATGTCGTCTCAGAACAAGGGGTTTTAGTGGATCCCGAAAAGATCAGAGCAGTTATGTCTTGGGAGCAGCCGAGAAATGTGTTTGAGATCAGGAGTTTTCTGGGCTTGGCTGGTTATTACAGCCGCTTCGTCCGGGACTTCTCACGGCTTGCCTCCCCCATGACCGCACTCACCCGGAAAGGGGTGAAGTTTGAGTGGAGCCCACAGTTCCAGACATCTTTTGAGGAGCTGAAGCGGCAGTTGACCACCACACCTGTATTGACCCTACCGGAGTCAGGAAAGGGCTATGTGGTGTACTGTGATGCGTCAGGTACGGGCCTTGGATGTGTGCTCATGCAGGATGACCATGTTGTGGCTTATGGTTCTCGCCAACTCCGGCCGCATGAGAAGAACTATCCGACTCACGACTTAGAGTTGGCGGCGGTGATGCATGCTTTGAAGACATGGCGCCACTATCTTTTTGGGGAGAAGTTTGTGGTATATTCTGACCACAAGAGCCTGGCCTATATTTTCTCTCAGAGGGATCTCAATTTGAGGCAGCGCCGTTGGGTCGAGTACCTGCAGGGTTTTGATTTTGATATTGTCTATACCCCGGGCAAGGGTAATGTGGTAGCTGACGCATTGAGCAGAAAAGTACCAGTGCAGGCGTTGAAGGCGTCCAGCGATGAGTTGGCTTTGATGGGGCTTTTCGCCCAGTTTCATTTGGAGAGCAGGGAGCACAGTGGAGGTACTTTCTTGGATAGCATCCAGTTGACTCCGGCCCTTCTAGAGTTGATTCAGCAGGAGCAGCCTGGTGATGAGTTTTGTCAGCGATCTATGCAGTTTCTCCATGGTGGGGAGACTCCTTCTGATTGGTCTTTGTCTTCCCAGAGGGTCCTATGATTCAAGGGCCGTGCTGTAGTGCCATTGTCTCTGCGAAAGGTGGTGATGCAGGATAGCCACCAGTCTCAGTGGGCCGTCCATCCTGGTACCACCAAGATGTACTACGATGTTCGCCGTCAGTTCTGGTGGCCAGGTATGAGACGAGACATAGCCGACTTCGTATCCCGATGTTATACTTGCCAGCAAGTGAAAGCAGAACATCAGAGACCATCTGGCCTACTCCAGCCATTACCCATTCCTACCTGGAAGTGGGATGAGGTCGCCATGGACTTCATCATTGGCCTGCCTCGTACACCTCGAGGGAGGAATGCTATCTGGGTGGTGATTGACCGTGTGACTAAGTCTGCCCACTTTATTCCGATCAGAGACACATCGAAGGTAGAGGAACTGGGCCGCTTGTACGTTCAGGAGGTGGTCAGACTTCATGGTGTGCCGTCGGCAGTTGTTTCTGACAGGGACCCCCGCTTTACATCACGGTTTTGGGGAGGCCTCCAGAAGGCTTTGGGGTCGCAGATTAAGATGAGCATGGCATACCATCCGCAGACCGATGGCCAGACGGAGCGGGCGAATCAGATTCTGGAAGACGTGCTCCGGGCCTGTGTGTTAGATTTTGGAGGCTCATGGGATAGCCATTTGGGGCTGGTCGAGTTTTCTTACAATAACAGTTACCAGTCTTCCATCAGAATGGCACCCTTTGAGGCGCTCTATGGCCGGCCTTGTCGGTCTCCTCTGTGTTGGGCTGAGGTAGGAGAGGACTCGCTCTTGGGACCGAGTCTTGTTCAGGAGACGTCTGAGAAGGTCAAGCTGATTAAGCAGCGTTTGTTGACAGCTCAGAGTCGCCACAAGTCTTATGCAGATCAGAGGCGGCGGGACCTTGAGTTTTCAGTGGGGGACAAAGTGTTCCTGAAAGTGGCCCCTCGCTTGGGTCACCGTCGTTTGGGGAAACAGGGGAAGATGACACCGAGATATGTCGGACCTTTCGAGATTCTTGAGCGGATTGGCAAGGTGGCCTACAGGCTAGCCTTGCCCTCGTAGTTGACGTCGATTCACGACGTATTTCATGTCTCCCAACTAAAGAAGTACAACCCCGACCCGTCGCATGTGCTGAATTGGGAGGAGCTGGAGATGGAGTCTGACTTGTCTGTGGTCGAGCGACCAGTGCGTATAGTGGATTCTCGGGAAAAGGTGCTGCGTGGAAAGTCCATTCCTCTAGTCCGTGTTCTTTGGCAGCACGGGAATGACGAACACGAGACTTGGGAGCGGAAGACATGGGTTGATCAGGAGTACCCATTTCTATTCTCTGATCAGGCATTGAGCTGACTTTCCGAGGGCGGATAGTTTTCATGGTGGGGAGAATTGTCACGCCCGGAATTTTTTGAGGTATACGTTTAATTTTAAATTTTTATTTCATAAATTAATTGTCGGTTTATTTCATTGCATGGTTGTAGTGTGGGCTGAGTCGATAAGCTGAGTCGATAAGAGGCTTCCGCAGTGGCGCTGACAAGTGTGCGTTGGCCTTACGTCGCTCGGCACGTGGTGCCGATGCTCGAACGTTAAATAATCGGTAAATCTTTATTATGGTTTTATTGGTTATTATTGTATTATGACTAATATATTATGGTTATTATTATATTGATAATATTGTTATTATTATTTTTATAATTATTATGGTATTATTGTCATTAATATTAATGCTAATGGTATTACTATTCTTATTGATTATTATGTTATTTGTATTAATGTTGGTATCATATTATTATTGTTTGATAACATTATTATTAATTTATATTAGTTTGTCTGCTTAACGTTTCCCCCCTCCTGAAACCCTAGCCACCACCTTCCCCACGTTTTCCTCTTCCCCCCGTTTTCTTTTTTTCTTCCTTCTCCTTTCCCCCGCTGCTGTGCCCCTCACTGGTTCGGCCGCCTTCCTCTCCCTCTGCTCCGCCAGCCCAGACCACCCATTCTTGCCCCGCTGCCCCCGCTGTTTCTCCCGCTCTGCCGAGACCGCGACCGCCTCCTCTGGTGCTCCTCCCGTTTGGCCGTCCTCCCTGCTACCTCCAACGCCCTTGCGCCATCCTGCCTTTCACCGGCCCTCATTCCATCGCCCTGCCCGAGCCTTCGTTCTCTCCTTCCGCAGCGCACCCTCCCTCCGCTCAATCAGGCCGCACCTCCTCCACCAGCCTCCAGCAAGCCGCCGCCCCCGCTGTCCCGCTTCGGACCACAGCCGGACTCCGCACCGGCGACGTCGCAACCCCCCTGCCACTCTTCCTTCCTCCTCCGCCCAGCCGGCGCAACACCCCCCTGCTACTCCTCTCTTCTTTTTCTTTCTTCTTCTTTTCTTCTTCTTTCTTCTCTTCTTTTTCTTCTTATTTTCTTCTCCTTCCTCTCCTTTGCCCAGCCGGCGCGTCGTCTTCCTCACCCGCCGCTGCTGCATCTCTTCTGCTCGGGCCGTCCCTGCCCTCCGCCCCGAACCACGCACCTCCCCGCTCCTGCACCCCCTCGCCGACCGCCGCCCCGCTGCACCCCTACTGCAGCCCTTCGTCCAGCCGGCGTGCCCTGCCTCTTCTCCTCCTCTTCTTCTTCTTTTCTTCTTCCTTCTCTTCTTCTTCCTTCTCTTCTTCTTCTTTCTCTTCTTCTTCTTTCTTTTCTCCTTCTTCTCTTCTTCTTCTTCTTCTTCTTCCTCCTCCTCCGCTCGGCCGGCGCACCCACCGTTCTCCTTCTCCTCTGTCGGCAGGTCTGTTTTTCTTTTTTTTTTTAATTTATTTTATTTATTTTAGTTTATTATTTTAAGTTATCCAATTAAATATTATGTTTTCATTTGTTATTATTATTAATATGTTAGTTATTATATCTTTATTATAAATATTAATATGTTAATATTGTAATTATGTAAATAACAATAATAATAATAATAATATTATTATATTATTATTATTATTTATAATTATTATTATTACTACTATTATTATTGCTATTGTTATTATATTATTATTATTATTCTATTATGTTAATATTATTATTATTATTATTCTATTATTATTATTATTATTATTATTATTATTATTCTATTATTATTATTATTATTATTATTATTATTCTATTATTATTATTATTATCATCATTATTATTACGTTAACAATTTTTTCTGAAACCCGTTGAGCGTTATGCTGTTTTTAGGACCTGGTTGACGGCTCAAGACGGTGCGACCACGGCGCAACTGGAGCCTTGCGCCGTGTCTTTTTCCGCGCCCGTTTGAGGTAGGTGATTCCGCACTCAATTATCCTTTGGCAATCTTTTGCATGCTGGTTTTATTTTTCATCACCCTGTTGATTAGTTTTCATATTGACAATTAGTTTAATTACTTTTTTTTATGCGCATTCTAATTTGCCAGTGGACTATTTATGTGCTGCAAGTCCTTTATTTTATTGCGGAAACTCACTTTGGCTGTTTTTATTATTATTTGTCAACTGTGCAGTGTGTGTGTCAGGGAGTTCGGATGACGCAGGTTGTGTGTTGGCATGTCAGAATGTGTTTTATTATAGAAAAGGGGATTTTGGGTGACTTTTTAACCTTTAAAAATTGTTGCAACATGTTTGAAAACTGTTAAATAATTTTTCTTAGTGGTTTTCTTAAATAACAAAGTGATTTCATTAAGTTATGCGTCTAGTTTAATTTAAAGCGTATGCAGTGTGGAATAAGTTTTTAAAAAGAAAAGTTTTGGTGCGTGCGTGGTTTTCAAAGAGGATATCAGTGTGCAGGTGACCCGTTTGGCTCGAAGTGCTATTGTGACATGTTATGTGAACTTTGATCTTTAGGTGAGCACAAGGAGGGAAGCCGGGGTATTAGGTGGGGAGACTAGGACTAGTGAGCTAGTGTTCCGGAGATGACCCAACCCAGGTTCACTGGCAGGTTTGATGACTGCAACACTAACTAAACTTATGATATCTGAGGGTCGTGGCCTTCTAAGCCACGTGTTCTGAGGGTCGTGGCCTTCTAAGCCACGTTATCTGAGGGTCGTGGCCGCCAAAGCCACTTTTCACCGAGACACGACGTTCTAGGATCCTGCTATCCTAGTACCCATAGGGCATTTCCCATCCCTTGGTGCCACCAGTTACCTTGCGTGCATGCTGATACGTGTTATGTCACTTGAACTGCTATCCTAATGTGTTTATCTTGAACTGCCTTTCTTTTAAATCATTTTATGAAAACCACTTTTCTTTTGCACTTCCTTCTATCTTTATTTCAGCATTGCATTTGGTTGTCTCTTGATAGTTGTGCGTGGAATCTATTATTGGTGATATCCTGCTCGGCGATTGCTTACACCCTACTTACACCCTTGGGTGTAAGTAGACTTGTTTACTTCTGATACAGGTAGGGGTCCAGCTTTTGGGAGCAGTGGTTCAGGTTGTTAGCAGGACTATCTACGTGGCGTTTTGGTGGTGGCCAAGAGGCGGTGTCCTTACACCGGGCGATAGTCCTTAGGTTGGTTTTTGGTTGTCTCGTTTTGGTGTTATTTGGGTTTTGAGTACTTGTGAACCAAAAACCTGTTTGGTTATCTACATGTTTGACTGTAACCTTTATCTCTACTTGGTTTACTTTGGTTGGCTCCTTTACATTTATTCACTCGGGTAAATCGTTCCCAAGGTTTATTTTGATACCCGGGCACTTGTGCCAGCCCGTGGGGATCGGGAACGCCCTTCGGGCCTTTCCGCGGGCCGAGTCGGGCGTCGGTTCGGATGGCGACCCGATTCGGTTCGTGACAGCATACGTAAGAAAAAAACATTCCTTTTGTCATTTAGAAAAAACGCTTCGTATGAAATGATTCCTTTTGAATAAAAGTAAAAGTCAAAGGGGTTTATACATCGTATAAAGGAAAGTTGTGTATAAAACCAAATATGCCTCAATGAAATGAGATTGAGACTAAGTCACTTACAAAGATCATTTTTTTATAAATAAAATAGATCTATTATGTGTATTCACTATAATTACACATAAAGAAAGTACAAATACTAGATAGGACATAATAATATCGTGATATAATTTGAAAGTATGAGATTAACCCAAAGAGTGGAAATTGGGTTAAGAAATTCCCTTACCTTGTGTCCGACATGACTCGACCGTTCTTTAACCTCCTGAATAATAAACTAGAGTTAATTTATAATTGCTTAATAACCTTTTTCATGTTTATTATTCCTTTTATATCACTTATTACCTTGTTATAAACATTATGTAATTATTTATGTTAATAACAGTCGTTGTGTCGAACTTCTTAAAATTACAAGTTGTTCATGTGGTAAAATATCCATTATATCCATAATTATATTAATGATTTAGATATAATATACATCGTATATATCCAGTATATACGTTCATTTATAATATTACATAACATTTAGAGGTAAGAAATGAAATGCACCGTTCATGGAGACGGTAAGCAGTACGTACGCATGAACGCTAATTTCATTTCTATTTCGTATTTAATGGAATGAAGTTATAATTATATAAAGGTATAATATAATTCCTGTATAATATAATTTATAATACCATTTAATACATTCTTTATACATCCCACACATGGCATTAACGATTCAAATCACTTTGAGGGGGCGGTAGTCTGCACTTCCTAAAATGAAAATATCATGTTTACCCATAATGGAAACCATAAAGGTATTCCCTAAATGAAAAATAGAGAAGCATAAGGAAAACATAAAAATATTATATATCATATATAATTATAGTGACATCTTAATGGCCACCTTTGAAGGTGTTATATGAGTGTTGAACAATCATTGTTTCGTGAGGCAGAAATTCTCCATCCACAAAAACAGAATGTTCTTTAACCATTACATGTAAGTGTGTGTAATTGTAGCTCTAATAATTCATATAACATCATCCTAGTATATTGAAGATACTGGTTTTGTTACAAAATAAAGTAATAAAAAGAGTTTAAGTGGTTGGATAAGAAAAATAAAACAAAATAACATAAGAGAAGACATTACCTTAAAATCAGGTAACTTTTTTTTGATTTGAGCCAAATGCCTCCTTGGGATGAATTCTGCCAAAAGTAAGGATTCTAGGAGTAAGAGAGGGAAGTTGAGAGAGTATTTGGGCATAGGTTGGCCGATCCAAAAGGCTTTGAAGGTGTGATTAAGGTGGTAGTGATGGGGGCCTTTTATAAGAGGAGAGGAGGGGCACTCTTGGAAAGTCATGAAATGTTACTTTATTAAATAATGAGATTCGGATTTTAAAGGTCCCACACTTATAAATTTAAGGAATAAGGTGATAAGGGTTCAAAATATACTCATACAATAGTTTTTTGACAGTTGTATGTCTTAGATGTTACATTATCCTTTTATTTTATTTAAATCGTTAATTAATGAGGTAATCGCTGCATCATCATGGTGTCATAAAATATTTAATTTATTTAATGTCTAAAAATTATAAAAAAATATCATGATGTATGAAATCTTTTTATATTTATAATTAATATTTATAGTCAAAAATATGACTTGTATAACCCCATTTAAAAATTATTTTAGTAAAACAACTCATGTTTGTGACATTTTTATTTTAACATTAAATAAAAAGTTTTTAATGTCATTTTCCTACCAATATGGCTCCATGGGGTCCCCAAGATGACCCATGGATTTTATGGGTCGTCCATGACTCATCCAATAGTGGTAGGACAAGTGTAAATGTATTTTCATATTTTTATAATATCATTTTTTCCGTAAATTTCACTAATTAACTATAATCACGATTAATTAAACTTAAAAGTTATTATTCACCAAAAAAATTATTTTAATCCCATTGAACCAAATTTTACTTCCTAATGACAACCATGTATGTGGGATTTTTTAAAATCAAATTACAGAAGAGGTAATGTTTAATTAAAATGAAAAATCAGTTTTTTAACTACCACTTAGTGGTTTCACTATTCATAAAAAAATAATGTTTTTCAAAACAGTGCCAAAATTTCACCCTATGCTATATTTGATATTCCGAATTAAAAAATGATGTTTATTTTACTAAATTTCAAAAATATAATTAGAATTAATTAATTTTATCATTAATTCCCGCTATCACAACAAATAGCGTGTTTTTTAAAAACAATATATATCAAAAGATTGACAATTGTTTATGTCAAATTTCAAAGTGAAATTAATTCTAATGACCACCATTAGATAAAATGTTAAAAAAATATTATAATTTCACTTTTAAACCACTCAATAGTATAATTTATCACTATAAATTATTTTTATTAAAAAAGTTGTTTTTAAGTATTTTTCACAATTCATAAAAAATTGGAAGTTCTCATAAAATTATAAAAAATTCAACTTAGGGTAATTTCGATATTACGAATACAAAAATGAAGTCCATTATGAAATATAAAATTTAAATAATTTCAAAAAGTGGGTATTAATATTCATAACTGCTATTTTTATTGGTCGTGGTGTGTTAGAACTCAAGGTTGTTTACAACACACGATGCTCAATTATTCAAACAGAAGCGTACCATGTAAGCTTGGGGTGTTACATTCTCCCCTCCTTCAATAAATTTCTTCCTCACAATTTGAAATTTTTCTTTGAAAATAAAAGGTTGAAAATAGGAAATACCTTTGTCGAAAACCCACATCAGAAATAAAGTTAATAAAAATATAACTTTAAAAGAAAGAAAGAGAATTACAAAGGTCACCCGAGATAGCCCATACTATGATTCTAGGAAAATATGGATATTGAAGAAAAACAAACCATCAAGGTCTGATGGAGTGTGGTACAAAACAGGATTAGGAGAAAGTTAACCACAAGAAAATCACAAACTTGTGATTGGTTAAACGGTCATTGAATCCCCAGTTGGAAAAGTTAACTGACAACATTTTTGTTTTAAGTTACATTTAATAATGTTGGACAATTTATTTAAGAGATTTACTAAAAACGTAAGGAAATATACTTACTTGTCATGTAGACTTTCATTCTTTAATAAATTTTAACAACAAACCCATCTTTCACTTCAAATGGTAACAGAACTCAAAAATATTATATTTATCTTAATTGTATAAGGTTCCAAATATTACCACATACCATTTAGATTAGGAAAACTATTTTGTAAAAACCAGGGACTTCCTGTAGGCAAGTGGTAGGTAATAAAGTCCTGTTACACTATGGTTGTGGGTTCGAATCCTAAAGCTTTGTCCGACGTGACGGGTTATCCCCCGACCTACATGTTGTCCTTTTTATAAAACAATAGTATTATAATATTGCAAAAATAATATTCATAAATGTATTAACCTTAAACAATACTATCCAAGGTTCAACTTAATCCATTTTAACCATTATAGTTATCCCAAATACTTTTGTCCAACTCACAGTCCAAATTTTATAAGGAAGGTAAACATAATAAAGATCATTTTTTCCATGTAACAACATGTGAAAACCTTCATCATGTATTCTTTTAAAACATTGAAACATCCTCAATTACCATAAATCATTATTGATTGCATTCATGATCCCTTATTCCTTATAGAATACTAGATAAACTCCTTCTATAAAAAAATGTATACAAATCATTAATCAGTTTCAAGGAAGATAAGAATATCCACTATAATTTATCAAAATCAATAATGTATTATTACAAAATCACTATCTTAGTATCATAACCATATTATGGTTTATCTTTCTCTCAACCATATATTTTCAAAAAAATTAACCTGCTGTGGACTCACTTTTCTTGGTTCCACACAATCTCAAGTCCTTGATGAAATAGTACTGCAGTACAATCCTTATATACTCCATAATTATTATAACTAGTACATCATTGATACAACACTCAAATGACAAAATTATTTAATAACAACATAAGAACTCTAATCATTCCTCCTCATCTGTGGTAGTATCATAACTTTATTATTATCCAATAACCTCATTTGGGGCATACTCTGATGATTTGGACATTGGTTTGTGTAGTGTCCCCACTCCTTGCAGATGAAGCATTGTACATTTGAAACCTTTTTCTTACCATTGCAGTCACACACTCGGTGTCCTTTTTCTCCACACTTGTAACAAACTCTCATTACCTTCAGGCAAGTTCCAAGGTGTTTCTTCCCACAGTTATCACATATTGGAAAATTCCTCTTTTCCCTCATCCCTTTATCCATCATTCTCTCTTCCATCCTTTTCTTCTCTTTCTTCCCTTCAAAGCCATAAGACTCAGAAAATTCTTTACTTATTTTATTAACACATGATACTATATCATCATATGTTGAGAACACATGGGAGACTATTTCCCTTCTAAATATTGGCTTAATACCCTGAATGATATGATCCTTCTTACTCTTTGGATCATACGTATTGACTGAGTTCACATTCCTTCTACTGGGCGCCATTTCTATACAATGCCATAAACTATGTTAGTTTATGAATTGCAATGAATAATTCCAAACATGTAAAATAGTTAATGTAAATTGAACGGTTTATGGACGTAATCCATAATCATAAAAATGTTTTCTTTGAGCAAGTATATACTCATAAACCTTCATAGTGGTCTGTAAAGAAATTGAGAATTATTCTGACCATATCGCCTGGGAGTGTCATAACCAAGAGTGCATCAAGGCCCGTGGTCATGCACTAGTTCCCATTCGAGTCTAGCTCAAAGCGGTGTTTTCGGGTTTTACCCCTAGGTACATCTGTGCCAAAGCCGCCTCTACCTGCTCATATCGAGATTGGGATGTATTGCCTGGAAAACTCACAAAATCTCTATAATACCAAAATTCTATGAATTTCTTCTATACTAATCCTCAATTTCAATCTTTGGGTTATGTGCTCTAATCAGAGTTTATCTAAATCTAGCTTCCAAGGATAGTACTAAACTACCTCTGATACCATTTGTAACACCCCGACCCCAGTTACCTGGAGTCGGTGCATTATTGCGTAAGATTGGCATGATCACAAAAGATCAAGTCTCGAAAGACCGATTAGTTTAGTAGCCTTGGAAACACTAGATACATTCATAACTGTTACATTAAATCAAAAAATGAAAAACTACAATAACAAAGACTCCATAGTCCACACTCATATCCTCTTCTAACTATCCCAGCAGGTCATTCATAGAATACTTCTTCACATCCTGGAAAATATTTAAACATTTAAAGGGGTGAGCTCAGATGCTCAGAAAGGATAACAATATTTCGGAAGCTTTCATAAATAAACATTAACATTTAAGGCAATATATAACTAAAACAAAAGCCTTTTAAACATGAACTTGAGCGTAATATGGAAAAAGTAAAATGAAATATTGCCATTTACTTATTCACATGGATATTATACTGGTCGAATAATCACATGCAATATCAATAACCACTTTCATAATGATGGAATGCATAATTCTAGACTATCATAACCAGGTAGCCAAGGCCTCGTGCCAAGACTACAAATAAAATTTTGTCAAGGCCTCATTCCAAGACACTAGTTTGTCTCATGAGACCTACCGATGCATCGATGAGCTATAGAGGGCTCCACCCGTCACTTATTAAGTCCAATGCATTCCTCATATGAACATGTTTAAAAATATCATAAACAATAACATAATCATATCTCATAAAACATGCATAAAGGAAACATAACATTTCCACATTTCAATCACAAGATATTAATACAACACATTGATATAATAAAAACACTTTCAAAACCATTTTAAATACCATAATAAACGAAAATTAAAACTTGATATTTATTTTTCATTTAAAAAAAAGAAATGTCTTGTAGAGGAAGCCGAAACTCAAATAATGGTCATGGAGGTGGGGAATTCATTGTTACTGCATACTTAAGAAAAAAAAATTCCTTTTGTCGTTTAGTAAAAATGCTTCGTATAAAAATATTCCTTTGGAATAAAAGTAAAAGTCAAAGGGGTTTCTACACCGTGTAAACGAAAGTTGTGTATAAAACCAAATATGCCTCAATGAAAGGAGATTGAGATGAAGTCCTTTACAAAGACCATTTTTTTATAAATAAAAAAGATCTATTATGTGTATTCACTATAAGTACAAATAAAGAAAGTAAAAATACAAGATAGGACATAATAATATCACGACATAATTTGAAAGTAGGAGATTAACCCAAAGAATGGAAATTGGGTTAAGAAATTCCCTTACCTTATGTCCGACTTGACTCGTCCGTTCTTTAACCTCCTGAATAATAAACTAGAGTTAATTTATAATTTCTTAAGAACCTTTTTCATGTTTATTATTCCTTTTATATCACTTATTACCATGTTATGAACATTATGTAATTATTTATGTTAATAACGGTCATTTTGTCGAACTTCTTAAAATTAAAAGTTGTTCATGTGGTAAAATATCCATTATATCCATAATTATATTCATGATGTAGATTTCATGTACATAATATATATCCATTATATACATTCATTTATAAAATTACATAACATTTAGAGGTATGAAATGAAATGCATCGTTCATGGAGACGGTAAGCCGTACGTACGCATGAACGCTACCTTCATTTCTATTTCCTATTTAATGGAATGAATTTATAATTAAATTAATGTATAATATAATCCCAGTATAATATAATGTATAATACCATTTACTCCATCTTTTATACATCCCACATATGGAATTAACGATTCAAAACACTTTGAGGGGGCGGTAGTCTGCACTTCCTAAAATGAAAATATCGCGTTTACCCATAATGGAAACCATAAAGGTATGCCATAAATGAAAAATAAATAAGCTTAAGGAAAACATAAACATATTATATATTATATATAAATATAGTGACATCTTAATGGCCACATTTCAAGGTGTTATATGAGTGTTGAACAATCATCATTTCGTGAGGCAGAAATTCACCGTCCATAGAAACAGTATGTTCTTTAACCATTAGATGTAAGTGTGTGTAAGTGTAGCTCGAATAATTATTATAAAAACATCCTAGTATATTGAAGATAATGGTTTTGTTACAAAAGAAATTAATAAAAAGTGTTTAAGGGGTTGGAGAAGAAAAATAAAACAAAATAACATAAGAGAAGACATTACCTTAAAATCGGGTAACTCTTTTTTGATTTGAGCCAAAGGCATCCATGGGAAGAATTATGCCAAAAGTGAGGATTCTAGTAGTAAGATAGGGAAGCTGAGAGAGTATTTGGGCAGAGGTTGGCCGATCCAAAAGGCTTTGAAGGTGTGAGTAAGGTGGTAGTGGTGGGGGCCTTTTATAAGAGGAGAGGAGGGGCACTCTTGGAAAGTCATGAAATGGTACTATATTAAATAATGAGTTTCGGATTTTAAAGGTCCCACACTTATAAATTTCGAGGATAAGGTGATAAGGGTTCTAAATATACTCATAAAATATGTTTTTGACAAGTGTAAGTCTTAGATGTTATGTTATCTTTTTATTTTATTTAAATCATTAATTAATGAGGTAATCACTGCATCATCTTGGTGTCATAAAATATTTATTTTATTTAATGTCTAAAAATTATAAAAAAAATATCATAATGTAGGAAATATATTTAGCTATCTAATTAATATTTATAGTAAAAAATATGACTTTTATAAATCCATTTAAAAATTGTTTTAGTAAAACAACTCATGTTTGTGACATTAATATTTTAACATTTAAAAAAAGTTTTTAATGTCATTTTCCTACCAAAGTGGCTCCACGGGGTCCCCAAGTTGACCCATGGATTATCTGGGTCGGCCATGACTCATCCAATATGGGTATGACAAGTGTAAAGGTATTTTCATATTTTTATAATATCATTTTTACCTTAAATTTCACTAATTAACTTTAATCACGATTAATTAAACTTAAAAGTTACTATTCACCAAAAAAAATTATTTTAATCCCATTGAACCACATTTTACTTCCTAATGAAAACCATGTATGTGGGATTTTTTAAAATCAAATCACAGAAGTGGTAATGTTTCATTTAAACGAAAAATCAGTTTTTTAACTACCACTTAGTGGTTTCACTATTCATCAAAAATTGAGGTTTTTCAGAACAATGCCAAAATTTCACCCTATGCTGCAATTGATATTCCGAATTAAAAAATGATGTATATTTTACTAAATTTCAAAAATATAAGTTGAATTAATTAATTTTATCATTAATTCCCTCTATCACAACAAATAGCGTGTTTTTAAGAAATAATATATATCAAAAGATTGACAATTGTTTATGTAAAATTTAAAAGTGAAATTAATTATAATGACCACCATTAGATAAAATGGTAAAAATATATTCTAATTACACTTTTAAACCACTCAATAGTATAATTTATCACCATAAATTATTTTGATTAAAAAAGTTTTTTTAAGTATTATTCACAATTCATAAAAAATTGGAAGTTCTCAGAAAATTACAAAAAATTCAACTTAGGGTAATTTCAATATTACGAATACAAAAATGAAGTCCATTTTGAAATATAAAATTTAAATAATTTCAAAAGGTGGGTATTACTATTCATAACTGCTATTTTTATTGGTCGCGGTGTGTTAGAACTCAAGGTTGCGTACAACACACGATGCTCTATTATTCAAACAGAAGTATACCAAGGAAGCTTGAGGTGTTACATTCTCCCCGCTTTCAATAAATTGCATCCTCGAAATTTGAAATTTTTCTTTGAAAATAAAAGGTTGAAAATAGGAAATACCTTTGTCGAAAACCCACATCAGAAATAAGGTTAATAAAAATAGAACTTTAAAAGAAAGAAAGATAATTACAATGGTCACCTGAGATAGCCCATACTATGATTCAAGGAAAATATGGATATTGAAGAAAAACAAACCATCAATGTCTTATGGAGAGTGGTAGAAAATAGGATTAAGATAAAGTTAACCACAAGAAAATCACAAACTTGTGATTGGTTAAACGGTCATTGAATCCCCAGTTGGAAAAGTTAACCGAATTTTTTTTTGTTTTAAGTTACCTTTAATAACGTTGAACAATTTATTTAAGAGATTTACTACAAACGTAAGGAAATATACTTACTTGTCATGTATAATTTCATTCTTTAATAAATTTTTACAACAAACCCATTTTTCACTTCAAATGGTAACAGAGCTCAAAAATATTATATTTATCTTAATTGTATAAGGTTCCAAATATTACCACATACCATTTAGATTAGGAAAACTATTTTGTAAAAACCAAGGACTTCTCGTAGGCTAGTGGTAGGTAATAAAGTCTTGTTACAGTATGGTTGTGGGTTCGATTCCTACAGCTTTGTCCGACGCGACGGGTTATCCCCCAACCTACAGGTTGTCCTTTTTCTAAAAGTATAGTATTATAATTTTCCAAAAATAATATTCATAAATGTATTAACCTTAAACAATACTATCCAAGGTTAAAATTAATCCATTTTAACCATTATAGTTATCCAAAATACTCTTGTCCAACTCACAGTCCAAATTTTATAAAGAAGGTAAACATAATGAAGATCCTTTTTTCCACGTAACAACATGTGAAAACCTTCATCATGTTTTCTTTTAAAACACTAAAACATCCTGAATTACCATTAATCATTATTGATTACATTCATGATCCCTTATTCTTTATAGAATACTAGATAAACTCCATCTATCCAAAAATGTATACAAATCATTAATCAGTTTCAAGGAAGATAAGAATATCCACTATAATTTATCCAAATCAATCATGTATTATTCCAAAATCACTATCATAGTATCATAACCATATTATGGTTTATCTTTCTCTCAACCATATATTTTCAAAAAAATTAACCTGCTGTGGAATCACATTTCTTGGTTCCACACAATCTCAAGTCCTTGATGAAATAGTACTGCAGTATAATCCTTATATACTCCATAATTATTATAACTAGTACATAATTTATACAACACTCAAATGACAAAATTCTTTAATAACAACATAAGAACTCTAATCATTCCTCCTCATCTGTGGTAGTATTATAACTTTATTATTATCCAATACCATCATTTGGGGAATACTCTGATGATTTGGACATTGGTTTGTGTAGTGTCCCCACTCCTTGCAGATGAAGCACTGTACATTTGAAACCTTTTTCTTACCCTTGCAGTCACACACTCGGTGTCCTTTTTCTCAACACTTGTAACAAACTCCCATTACCTTCAGGCAAGTTCCAAGGTGTTTCTTCCCACAATTATCACATATTGGAAAATTCCTCTTTTCCCTCGTCCCTTTATCCATCATTCTCTCTTCCATCCTTTTCTTCTCTTTCTTCCCTTCAAAGACATAAGACTCAGAAAATTCGTTACTTATTTTATTAACACATGATACTATATGATCATATGTTGAGAACACATGGGAGACTATTTCCCTTCTAAATATTGGCTTAATACCGTGAAGGATATGATCCTTCTTACTCTTTGGATCATATGTATTGATGGAGTTCACATTCATTATATTGGGCGCCATTTCTATACAATTCCATAAACTAGGTTAGTTTATGAATTGCAATGAATAATTCCAAACTTGTAAAATAGTTAATGTAAATTGAACGGTTTATGGACATAATCCATAATCATAAACATGTTTTATTTCAGGAAGTATATACTCATAAACCATTATAGTGGTCTGTAAAGAAATTGAGAATTATTCTAACCATATCATCTGGGAGTGTCATAACCAAGAGTGCATCAAGGACCGTGGTCATGCACTAGTTCCCGTTGGAGTCTAGCTCAAAGCTGTGTTTTCAGGTTTTACCCCTAGGTACATCTGTGCCAGAGCCGCCTCTACCTGCTCGTATCCAGATAGGGATGTATTGCTCGGAAAACTCACAAAATCTCTATAATACCAAAATTCTATGAATTTCTTCTATACTAATCCTCAAAGTATATCTTTGGGTTATTGGCTCTAATCAAAGTTTATCTAAATCTAGCTTCCAAGGTTAGTACTAAACTGCCTCTGATACCATTTTTAATGCCCTGACCCCAGTTACCCGGAGTCGGTGCATTATTGCGTAACATTGGCATGATCACAAAAGATCAAGTCTCAAAAGACCGATTAGTTTAGTAGACTTGGAAACACTCGATACATTCATAATTGTTACATTACATCATAAAATGAAAAACCATAATAACAAAGTCTCCATAGTCCTCACTCATATCCTCTTCTGACTATCCCAGCAGGTCATTCAGTGAATAATTCTTCACATCCTAGAAAATATTAATACATTGAAAGAGGTGAGCTCAGATGCTTAGAAAGGATAACAATATTGCGGAAGCTTTCATAAATAAACATTAACATTTAAGACAATATATAACTAAAACAAAAGCCTTTTAAACATGAACTTGAGCGTAATATGGAAAAAGTAAAATGAAATATTGTCATTTACTTATTCACATTGATATTCTACTTGTCGAATAATCACATGCAATATCAATAACCACTTTCATAATGATGGAATGCATAATTCCAGACTATCATAACCAGGTAGCCAAGGCCTCATGCCAAGACTACAAATAAGATTTTGTCAAGGCCTCGTGCCAAGACTCTAGTTTGTCTCATTAGACCTACCGATGCATCGAGGAGCTATAGCGGGCTCCACCCGTCACTTATTAAGTCCAATGCATTCCTCATATGAACATGTTTAAACATATCATAAACCATAACATAATCATATCTCATAAAACATGCATAAAGGAAACATAACATTTCCACATTTCAATCACAAGATATCAATACAACACATTGATATAATAAAAACACTTTAGAAACCATTTTAAATACCATAATAAATGAAAATTAAAACTTGATATTTATTTTTCATTTAAAAAAAAGTAATGGCTTGTAGAGGAAGCCAAAACTCAAATAATTTTCACGGCGGTGGGGAAGTCGTTGTTGCTGCATACATAAGAAAAAACATTTGTTTTGTAGTTTAGTAAAAAAGCTCCGTATAAAAAGATTCCTTTGGAATAAAATTCAAAGTCAAATGGGTTTCTACACCGTGTAAAGGAAAGTTGTGTATAAAACCAAATATGCCTCAATGAAAGGAGATTGAGATGAAGTCCCTTACAAAGACCATTTTTTTATAAATAAAATAGTTCTATTATGTGTATTCACTATAAGTAAAAATAAAGAAAGTAAGAATACAAGATAGGACATAATAATATCATGACATAATTTGAATGTATGAGATTAACCCAAAGAATGGAAATTGGGTTAAGAAATTCCCTTACCTCGTGTTCGAATTGACTCATCCGTTCTTTAACCTCCTGAATAATAAACTAGAGTTAATTTATAATTTCTTAAGAACCTTTTTAAAGTTTATTATTTCTTTTATATCACTTATTAACATGTTATGAACATTATGTAATTATTTATGTTAATAACGGTCATTTTGTCGAACTTCTTAAAATTACAAGTTGTTCATATGGTAAAATATCCATTATATCCATAATTATATTCATGATGTAGATATCATGTACATCATATATATCAATTATATACATTCATTTATAATATTACATAACATTTAGAGGTATGAAATGAAATGCATCGTTCATGGAGACGGTAAGCCGTACGTACACATGAACACTACTTTCATTTCTATTTCCTATTTAATGGAATTAAGTTATAATTATATTAATGTATAATATAATTCCAGTATAATATAATGTATAATACCATTTACTCCATCCTTTATACATCCCACATATGGAATTAACGATTCAAATCACTTTGAGGGGGCGGTAGTCCGCACTTCCTAAAATGAAAATATCGCGTTTACCCATAATGGAAACCATAAAGGTATGCCATAAATGAAAAATAAATAAGCATAATGAAAACATAAACATATTATATATCATATATAAATATAGTGACATCGTAATGGACACATTTCAAGGTGTTATATGAGTGTTGAACAATCATCATTTCGTGAGACAGAAATTCACCATCCACAGAAACAGTATGTTCTTTAACCATTAGATGTAAGTGCGTGTAAGGGTAGCTCGAATAATTCTTATAAAAACATCCTAGTATATTTAATATACTGGTTTTGTTACCAAAGAAAGTAATAAAAAGAGTTTCATGGGTTGGAGAATCAAAATAAAACAAAATAACATAAGAGAAGACATTACCTTAAAATCGGGTAACTCTTTTTTGATTTGAGCCAAAGGCTTCCTTGGGAAGAATTATGCCAAAAGTGAGGATTATAGTAGTAAGAGAGGGAATATGAGAGAGTATTTGGGCAGAGGTTGGCCGATCCAAAAGGCTTTGAAGGTGTGAGTAAGGTGGTAGTGGTGGAGGCCTTCTATAAGAGGAGAGGAGGGGCACTCTTGGAAAGTCATGAAATGGTACTTTATTAAATAATGAGTTTCGGATTTTAAAGGTCCCACACTTATAAATTTCGAGGATAAGGTGATAAGAGTTCTAAATATACTCATCCCATATGTTTTTGACATGTGTAAGTCTTAGATGTTACACTATCTTTTTATTTTATTTAAATCATTAATTAATGAGGTAATCACTGCATCATCATGGTGTCATAAAATATTTAATTTATTTAATGTCTAAAAATTATAAAAAAAATATAATAATGTAGGAAATATTTTTATCTTTCTAATTAATATTTATAGTATAAAATATGACTTGTATAACTCCATTTAAAAATTGTTTTAGTAAAACAACTCATGTTTTTGACATTTTTATTTTAACATTAAATAAAAAGTTTTTAATGTCATTTTCCTACCAAAGAGGCTCCATGGGGTCACCAAGTTTCCCCATGTATTTTCTTGGTCGAGCATGACTCATCCAATAGGTTTAGGACAAGTGTAAAGGTATTTTTATATTTTTATAATATCATTTTTACCTTAACTTTCACTAATTACCTTTAATCGCGATTAATTAAACTTAAAAGTTACTATTCACCAAAAAATAATTTTCATCCCATTGAACCACATTTTACATCCTAATGAAAAACATGAATGTCAGATTTTTTAAAATAAAATCACAGAAGTGGTAATGTTTCATTGAAACGAAAAATCAATTTTTTAACAACCACTTAGTGGTTTCACTATTCATCAAAAATTGAAGTTTTTCAGAACAGTGTGAAAATTTCACCCTAAGCTCTAATTGATATCCCAAATTCAAAATTGATGTCTATATTACACAATTTCAAACATATAAGTTGCATTAATTTATTTTATAATTAATTCCCACTGTCACAACAAATAGCGTGTTTTTGAGAAACAATATATATTAAAAGATTGACAATTGTTTAAGTCCAATTTCAAAGTGAAATTAATTATAATGACCACCATTGGATAAATAGTAAAAATATATTCTAATTACACTTCAAAACCACTCAATTGTATACTTTATCAATATAAATTATTTTCATTAAAAGAGTTGTTTTTATGTATATTTCACTATTCATAAAAATTGGAGAAAATTACAAAAAATTCAACTTAGGGTAATTTCGATATTACGAATACAAAAATGAAGTCCATTTTGAAATATAAAATTTATATAATTTAAAAAAGTGGGTATTACTATTCATAACTGATATTTTTATTGGTCATAGTGTCTTAGAACTCAAGGTTGCGTACAACACACGATGCTCTATTATTCAAAGAGAAGCGTACCATGGAAGCTTGGGGTGTTACACACATAATAGGTAATAATCATGATAAAAATTTTATAAATAAATGATAACTCATAAAAATATTCATACACATATAATCACATACCTTTGGTCTCAAGAACCCCAAATATTTTTGTAAATCATCAATCGTACAGCCCCCACACCACAAAGAGTGAAAATGAAAATAAATCTAAAATATTGTTCCAAGAAACACAAAAATAAACCCTAGGTATGAAACCCTAGCTACTGGAAGGTTGGAACTCCAAGGATGAGGGAAAAAACCCAATGTAAGAAGGAAGAAAACAAAGAGATAATCACTTAAAATTGTCACACAATGATTTTCAATTCCATGATTTGATTCAAATGTTCTTTTGGATCTTAGTTTTCTCTTGGATTCCTATTGTTCCAGGATTAAATTTAGTGCATTGGGAGGTCTTGATATATGTCATTAGACTTAGAGGTCTTGGTTGGTATTTTTACTATTCTTTTATAAAGGGAAGGTATAAGGATGAGGTGTCTTGGAATTTAATTTTTGACATTTCTTGTGGCCTATTTTAGGGATGTTTTTTGGGGTGGTTTATGCCCTTGAGTTAGATGAGTTTTTAGTTGAAAAGGGTGTTTTATTTTGGTGATTATTTCCCTCTATTCATGGTCTATAATTTCTGACTAGGTTTTCCCTAATCCCCCTTGAATTTTGAAGAATGTTAGTATGTTATGGGTTTACATAACAAGTCACATGTTATGCATTATATTAAATATCATTTTGAAATTCTAATTTTTTCCTTTTAGAAATAAACCTAGTCTACCCCTTTCATCCCCCATTTGATCCTATCATCTATGAGAGGTCTCATAGCTCCCTCAAGCTTCATTGAACCCATTTTTTGAAGGGTTTTTTGGTGGGGGGTCATCAAAATCATTCAATTATTTTATTCTTTAATTATTTTACTCCTTCTTCCTTAGGGATTCGTCCCTCCCCCATTGGAGTAAAAAATGTTCCAAAGATAGGGTTTCTTACCTAGGATATATTTTTGAGTTTCATGGCACAATCTTGTGGATTTTGATTCCTTTTCACTCCCTTGTGATGGGGTGGTGGTGCTGTTGATGTTTTGCACAACGATTTGGAGTTAATGACGCAACATTTAAGTGATTTCATGTGTAATAATCATATAATGAATTATATTTTCTTGAGTAACATTTTTATCTTGTTTATTACAAATTATTTTCAGTGTAGAAATCATTTTTGGTATAGTTTGGTAAGTGTTTGGTTTTAAAATTTAATGTTTTCATGAAATTGTATGTTTCTCATGTGTAACTATTATGATATCTTTTAGAGTCTTTTTGAAATGTATAAAAGTAGTTTGTCAAAAAAATTATTTTTTCCAATTATTTTTTGGTTGGGTTTTAGTGTGATTTTTGTATTTAAAATAGGGATTTTAAAGGGTTTTATGTGAATAACCTTGTTATAATCCTTGAATGTGTTTTATGAAAGTTGTAAATGGTTTATTGAGTCACACAAAGTGTGAAAAATGATGTTTATACACTGTTTTGGTGGCTGTAAGTTCTTAAATTTGGTTTTGAATGGGAAAGTGGTGATTTTTATTTCAATTATTTTGAGAACAGTTTATGAACTTTTTAAATGATTTATTAAATTATAAAAATGGTGTGAAACATTTTGGCGGGCTGTTTTTTGTGAGTATGATATTAAAAATGAATTTGAATGTGAAAAAAGTATTATTTGACATGTTTTTGTCTGTTTGGTGTGTGTATATATTATAAGAGGTATTTGCTTTTGAAAATGTTATTTGATAACATATGGAATTTAATTGATCACAAATCGGGAAACTTACCTATCTATGTTGGTGGACTAGGACAAGAATGCTAGTGATATGGAGTGATTTTTCCTTATTTTACATAGAATGTTTTATGATGACAACACTAACTAAAAAATGATTATGATTTTGGGGACAACTTCGATATGGGTATTTCCCTACCAGAGGCTTATGGTTACTTTTACACTGAGTTATGAGGTACCTATGGTCCCACAACTAGAAATTGCCTAGGGGTGTTCCTGTAACTTGTGATCAATGGATTTATTGTACATACCTTTGGAATACTGTTTGTTTGGATGGAAAATTCAGTAGCATATGTGTTTTATTTAAATATTTTCATTCCCTTGTTTAACCCTCATGAAAATTGTTTTACTTTAAAATTATATTCTATTGATTTTGTTTCCAGCATTTTTTTATAAAACTCTCATGAATTTTATCTATTATTGATTATCACATGTAATATCTCTTGGTGGAATCATATTGGTCATAGGTTCACACCCTAACTAATCGTTTGGGTGTATGTGGAAATGGTATTTTTTTCACAGGTTTGGGTAAAGACTTTTGTGGCAGTGGTTTGGGTTACTAGCGGTCCTTCGTGGTGCAGTGTCATGGAGATGTCTGTAGGGTGATGCCCCCTTTCCCTAATGTGGTTCTTGGGGTATTATTTTGGTATTTCATCCCTTGTGGTAAAAATTTTGTTGTTTTTTAAGTTATGTAATTCAGATCTGAAATTATATAAAGAATGGTTTGGTTAAAAAACATAGATTCATTTTATTTTCCTTATTGGTTGTTTTATGTTTCTAAAATTGGGTAAATAATTCTCAAATATATTTTAATCATAACCCTACTCTGATACCATTATTCATTAACCATATCTATTTTCTATCTATACCGATGCCAAAATTGATCAGTGGTTTGTATCAAAGGCCGTTCTCTATCCACAGGGACTAGGGCACACGGTTTAGCGGAACAATTTACTAAACCATGTTGCTAAAATGTTCATAGTATCCAACAAAATAAAATTTTTAATCTTTTCATCAAAATTCACTGGGACATATGGGAAACTTAGGAGAAAAGATACTCCAATAATAGGGGGAAATAATTCCCAAAATAAAACACCCTTTTCATCCCAAATCCCATCTCACCCAAGGGTATAAACAACCCAAATAAACATACCCCACAAAAGGTTCCACTAGGATTGTCACAAATTCAATTCCAACCATCCCCAACCTTATACCTTCCCTTTTAAAAAAGACAATACTAACATCCAAACCATCCAGGACTAATGACATAGATCATGTACACCTGAGACACCATAATTAATCCTTGAACACCCAAAAACCAAGGGATATCTATTAACCAAAAGATGATTCGAAACAAATCATGGAATTGAAAATTTGGTTGATAAAGGAAAATTTCTATATTTTATAACTCATCCATTATTTAATTATAGTTTTTTATTCAAGCGTTATCACAAAATATGATTGATATTGGGGAATCCATTTATTTTCCCAAATATACGTGGTTATCAAATTTAATATATACATAGTTTTTCAGACATGTTAATCAATAATCATTTAATAGATGTAAAAATATGCACAAAAAATGACCATAATGACCATGATTCTCAATAGGCATATAGCTCATAAAATTCAAAATATTAACTTATAAAAAAGAAGAACATAATTAACTTTTTTGAGCCCCTCATGGTGATATTATATTGATTCAATTATCTTTATTTAATTGTAATTCTTCTATCTTCACAATAGATACATTCATATGCCCACCCCATCTAATATATAAATAAAAGAGAGATAAAAGGATCACTACCTTGAAGAAGAGATGATCATCATATCCTTATTCCTCCAAAATAGGGGGTATACAAGTAGTAGAAAAAATCCCCCAGGGAAATTCTATCCAAATTATATAGCACGATGCATGAATTGTAGAGTCCCGAAGCCTGACGTACATGGAAATTACATTACTTTTGCGGAATACTTAGTATATAACAAAAACACACACACAAGGACCGTAATAGTTTAGTGTCTTTGGAAACTCAGAATATAATCATCTAATCGTGGTGAAAGATCTTCAACATCTCCCATAAAGATCTCCTTTTTTTAAACCTAATTCCATTCTTTTTGTCCTGGGAAAAGAAATCATAAAAGGGTGAGCTCAAATGCTTAGTATGGGTAAACAAAAGAAATATCAATCATGTCATATTCATAAGAACATATCTTTTGGAAATCTTAACCTGCAAAAGAGATCATAATTTCATAACATGGGATAAATCATAGTAGTGAAATGTAATCCGAATAATCATAACATAAAACATGAAACTTTGTGGCATACACACATAATCATAGATAATCATTTATTGGTATTCAAGACTCATTTCTAAGACTATCTTAGTGGAAAAAGTCCCTTTCTGAACCGAGTTCATTCCTCGTTTCAGTCCTGTTTCACTGAACCGGTATAACCTACCGTTCCAGCCATGTCTATCTCATGAGATATAAAATCTTTACCCAATGCATTGGAGGGAGATATAGTTCCCACCCATCTCATAATGATATCATTCTTATGTGTGCCACAAAATCATACATCATTGCATAACCCATGTAGTAAAAATGGGATTCTTAAACAACATGACATCATAAAACAATTCATATAAGATAAAGGAATTCATAAAAATATAATTCCATCATAACATAATCAAATAAATGTAATAATAGGGATAAAAACATAACTCTTTATTATCTTAGATGGAAAATAATTTTGATAAAACACTTGAACTCCATTCTTGAGGAAAATATCCTTTCTACTTTAAAAACATTTTCATTTCTTAACATGTCTTACAATTTTGAACTAAAAGAAGTTTATTAAAAATAAACATGAAAACTTGTTAAGGAATCTTCTTGGAAAAAATGTTTTAAAAATCCATTCATGCCGTATAAGTTAAAAAAAACATTCTTCTCATACTTTTGTCGGAAAAGTCAAAAAAATACCTCGTACGAAAAACGACAAAAGATTCCTTTCATATCTTTTACTAAAAACTCACCGAAGGGTAAAATAGGATTTAAACAATTGTAGGTGAATGGAAATAATATTACATATTGATGAAACATGTATGTGGATGATAAAATACACCCCAGTAAATACTAAAGTATAAACAATCTCGGATAAAAATGAGATTGTGATATTTCCCTTACCTTATGTCCGATATGCTTTGTACGTATCCGAACCTTCTCTTTTTGACGCGACTTTTCTTATCCTCCACTTACAGAACTAAGGATGGTATTTGAAGAGGACCAAGACCTCTAGGATGATACTAGGGAAGTGGAGAAGAGATTTTGGCAGGGGTTGGCCGAGCTTGAATGCTCAAATTGGTGTGAGGAGGAGAGGGAGGAGGTGACCATTTATAGGGGAGGAGAGGGGCACCTTAGGAAAATCTCAAAATATTATTTTATATTAAGGTCAAATTCGGTTTAAAATGGTTCCAAAGGGTCTTATTTCGAAGATAAAGTGGGGATGGGTCTAAATCCTCTCATCCAATAGGATTTAGACAAGTTTAGGTTATTATTTTAACCTTATCAATTAGATTTAACTCTAAGTTAAATAATTTAACTTTTACCGTGTCTTTTTGTTTTCTTACACTATATGGTTAATAAACTTACAATAACAAGAAAAACTAACCCCAAGTTGTTTATTATTAATATATATATCCTTATCTAAGTCATTTGGCCGAAACATAGATTTTTAGGAATTAAATACCAATTAATAATATAATATTTATTTTAAAAACTAATTTATGTCAATTTTGACAATATTTGGTACATGATTTTTATGAAATTCATAACAGAATGATAAGTTCTAACCAAGTTACTTATATCAATAAGAACATGTCATGTTAACCTAGAAAATTAATGTAAGTCATAAAAAGTCTCAAATTACATTTATTTGGGCATTTATAATATCAATTATGTCAATATTTCATTAATAATACAATTACGGCATCATCTTTGTGTCATAATAAATGATAATTATTTAATCCCTAAAAATTCTAAATAAATTCCTATGATGTATATAATTGTACTAGATTTCTGGAGACTATTTATGTTTGAAGTTTCATGAAGTTTATCACTAAATTAAAATTGTTATACTTATAATATTTAAGAAAGTGACATGTTGTCTTATTCTTTGATTTTAATAATAATTAAATTATTTTCATGGGAAAAAGTCCATAAAATAAATCTAATCTGACCGTTAGGTTATATGGGACTACATTTATCCATCCAATAATATTTTTCCAATTTTTAGGATAATTTTATAATCTTATATTTACCCTTAATTACCCGATTTACCTTTAACTATAGTATATAAAATTTACCGTAGTTACTATTCACAATGCCCAAAAATAAAGAGTAGATTATTAACATAATTTGGACCCACTGATTCCAAATATGGAATCCATTTTTCTAAATTCAATACACAAAAGATGCAGAAATTAAATTAAAATTAATCCCATTGTCGAAAGAAAACGGGTTTTTCTTTAAAACATTGCAAAAGATTGAATTGATTTAACCTACGAATTCAACGTAAAATCAATGCTAATGACATACACTATATTAAATGGTAAAAATATATTCTATTTATACTTTAAAACCATTCAATGTTATAATTTAACCACATAAGATATTAGGATGAAAAAAGTTGTTTTTAATTAAAATATAGCGTGTTTTTACTATTCATTAAAATATAAAAGTTATCGGAAAAATATCAAAACCTTATCTAATGTAAATTTTTATATCCTGATTCAAAAGAAGAATTTTATTTTGTCAAATTGAACTTATAAACATGTCAAAAACTAGATTTAAAGTGGGTGCGCCATCAAATGGCGGCAAAACTGCATTTTTTGAAAAATACTTATTTTACCTGAAAATTTTATTTTTTTCTTATACCATGTTCTAGAAATGTGTATGATGAATAATAATGTTATAAAATTAAAAATTTAGTTAACACTATTCATAACGGCTAGTTCATAACAATTTTATAATAATATATCGTTGTTTAGTAAAACTCGTTATTGCGTACAACACACGCTATCAAGGAAGGTCGCAATTGCGTGTAATGCAAGCAAAGTCAGGGTTGTGTGTAGTGCACAACTCCATTGTTGTTGCGTATAACAGAATCCAACCATATTTTATTTATACATTGAATATATATATACATATATATATACATACATATATATACACTCAGTGATACATAGAATAACTTCTGTCAAACGAACATGAAATTGTGTGTAACAAGAGCCATGAAAAGTGTTGTGTATACTGGAAGCTAATACAGTGTTGCGTATAGCGCAAGATAATCTTGGTGTGCCGTACAATAGAATATATGAATGAAATTAAAAAGAATGTATCTTATAAAATCTCGGGTTGTTACATTCTACCCCCCTTAAAATGAATTTCTCCCTCAAAATTCGTCGGGGTTATAAATAATTTACTATTCATAAAAACCCACATCATAAAAAGAAATACCAAAACTGAACTTTAAAAACTAAAGTATGAAATATAACGGTTACCCAAAAGAACTCATCACTGGGTTTCTATATAGCAGAAAATATGGACATGCAAGAGAAATCTAATCGTCATGTTCTGATGGAGAGTGGTAGAGAACATGGCTATGAACAAACCAACAATCACAAAGAAATATATTTGTGATGGTCTAGGGTAACATCTGATTTATAGGATATAAGGGCACTAGGACAACATTTTTGGTTTTCAAGATCGTTTCCTTAAAGTTGATGAAATTGAAATTAGAAGAAATACTTTCATGATTTCGGTATAGTCTCACCATTGGACAATTTCCACTTCATCTCTTAAAGAAATGAAGTTGAATTTGTCATTCGTGATGTGTTAGCAGATCATGTGATAGAATGATGGGTCATTCCATCTGTCTCAAACAAAAGGTTAGAAATGTTATCAAAAAAATACATAAGTCCATCTATAGTGAGATTAATGATATATGGATCCTAAAATGGACTTATACTTCATATATCATACTGCTTAATATAATAAAACGATTTTCTACTAAATAGGTACTTCTTGTAGGCCAGTGGTAGGTGATAAAGGCCAGTCGCACTTCGGTTGTGGGTTCGATTCCTACTGCCTTGTCCGACGCGATGGGATGTCGCCCGTCCTTCAGGTTTTCCTTTTTCTAAAACTATATTACTATAACATCCCATCAATAATATCGAAAAAACTTCTATCCTTAAACAATAATAACTTATGTCCAACATAATCCATTCCAATCTTTAGGCTTATCAATAATACTGCAGTCCACTCTCATAATATAGTGAAAATGATTACCAGAGATTTAATACCATCGTTGATCCCCATATATCATAAGATATGTCTTTTTGGTCACATTCCAAACATTCAAAGACCTTAATCATGTATTCTCTTGAATACCCATTGAACCTAAGTGAAAACATGAATTCAGTTAAAAGTTAACACTTTCCACATACCAAAATCCAAAAATTCTATATACTCAATCCATTACATAACCTTCTCCTTATATCAGTCATGGGATCATGAATACTATCAAACATTTAATTTTCTCCTTATCCCTTCTATATTCCAAAAATATCTAAATATCCTTTAATGGATACTGGTACCATTAATCATACACTTTCAAAACTCAAGGAAAGACAACAATGTAACAATCCTTAGATGTCTCTTTATTCCATAGTACCATGAGATTACATATACAACATTACACTTGATAAACATGTAATCATTCCACTACCTTCTTAAACCATTGACCGAGGTTCAACAATTCTTTCAACTCACATATCATTTGTAGTCTCGTCATCATCATCAACATAAATATTACCCATATGACCATACTGATTCTCTTTATGAGACTTTCCTTTAGGGAATTGGTTTTCATAATGCCTGAATATTCCACATTTAAAACATTTAACCATTGTTGATGTCGTAGCAATACCATTATCCTCATCCATGGTGTTAACTGAACCTTTTCCTTTACACTTACTGGCTTTATGTCCTTCTTTTCCACACCCAAAGAATCTTCCAGTTCCCTTGAAACATTCTCCTCGATGCCTCTTCCCACATGATTTACATAGGGGAAATTGAACTTTCTTTCCTCTATGATCATCATGAAACTCCATCTTTCTCTTATTAGCTGAGTCAGGAAACTTACCAAATTTGAGTTTATTGATCATATTATGAGATTTCAAATTCGGTATAATAATTATGGTTTGACTTCCAAATCCCATTTCATTTGGTTTCTCATGAATAATATCATTCCATTGTCCATAATATCCTCTATTATCGTGAATCATCTTGTTTCCAGCCATTTTCTAAAACCCAAAAAGAATAGTGTTAGAGGAAAAAATCATAATAAAGGGGGAGTAACTTCAATATCTAACATCGTAGGTTAAATTCTAAGATCATTACCATAGTTCTAGAACTATATCCTATACGTATACTTATCCTTAGAGACATCCGTAGACATAACTTAGAAATATCTCTAGGGATCTTACTAACGTTCTCGCATCCTAATTTCCAAAGGTTGACTAAACCTTTCCTCTGATACCAACTGTAGATACCCAAAGCCTGACGTACATGGAAATTACATTACTTTTGCGGAATACTTAGTACATAACAAAAACACACACACAAGGACCGTAATATTTTAGTGTCTTTGGAAACTAGGAATATAATCTTCTAATCCTGGTGAAAGATCTTCAACATCTCCCATAAAGATCTCCTTTTTTTAAAACCTAATTCATTTCTTTATGTCCTAGGAAAAGAAATCATAAAAGAGTGAGCTCAAATTCTCAGTAAGGGTAAACAAAATAAATATCAATCATGTCATATTCACAAGAACATATCTTTTTGAAATCTTAACCTGCAAAAGAGATCATAATTTCATAACATTGGATAAATCATAGTAGTGAAATGTAATCCCAATAATCATAACATAAAACATGAAACTTTTTGGCATACACACATAATCATATAGAATCATTTCATGTTAGTCAAGACTCATTGCCAAGACTATCTTAGTGGACAATGTCCCTTTCTGAACCGAGATCATTCCGCGTTTCAGTCCTGTTTCACTGAACCGGTATAACCTACCATTCCAGCCATGTCTATCTCATGAGATATAAAATCTTTACCCAATGCATTGGTGGGAGATATAGGTCCCACCCATCTCATAATGATAACACTCTTATGTGTTCCACAAAATCATAAATCATACATCATTGCATAACCCATGTAGTAAAAATGAGATTCTTAAACAACATGACATCATAAAACAATTCATATAAGATAAAGGAATTCATAAAAATATAATTCCATCATAACATAATCAAATAAATGTAATAATAGGGATAAAAACAGAACCCTTTATTATCTTAGATGGAAAATAATTTTTATAAAACACTTGAACTCCATTCTTGAGGAAAATATCTTTTCTACTTCAAAAACATTTTCCTTTCTTAACATGTCTTACAATTTTAAACTAAAAGAAGTTTATTAAAAATAAACTTGAAAACATGTAAAGAAATATTCTTGGAAATAATGTTTTAAAAATCCATTCATTCCGTATAGGTTAAAAAAACATTCTTGTCATACTTTTGTCGGAAAAGTCAAAAAAATACCTCGTACGAAAAACGACAAAAGATTCCTTTCATATCTTTTACTAAAAACTCACGGAAGGGTAAAATAGGATTTAAACAATTGTAGGTGAATGGAAATAATATTACATATTGAGGAAATATGGATGTGGATGATAAAATACACCCCAGTAAATAATATAGTATAAACAATCTCGGATAAAAATGAGATTGTGATATTTCCCTTACCTTATGTCCGATATGCTTTGTACGTATCTGAACCTCCTCTTTTTGACGCGCCTTTTCTTAACCTCCACCTAAAGAACTAAGGATGGTGTTTGAAGAATCCCAGGACCTCTAGGATGATACTAGGGAAGTGGAGAAGAGATTTTGGCAGGGTTTGGCTGAGCTTTAATTCTCAAATTGGTGTGAGGAGGAGAGGGAGGAGGTGCCCTTTTATAAGGGAGGAGAGGGGCACCTTAGGAAAATCTCAAAATATTATTTTATATTAAGGTCAAATTCGGTTTATAATGGTTCCAAAGGGTCTTATTTCGAAGATAAAGTGGGTATGGGTATAAATCCTCTCATCCAATTGGATTTAGACAAGTTTAGGTTATTATTTTAACCTTATCAATTAGATTTAACTCTAAGTTAAATAATTTAACTTTTACCGTGTCTTTTTGTTTTCTTACACTATATGGTTAATAAACTTACATAAAAAGCCAAACGAACCTTAAGTTGTTTATTATTAATATATCTATCCTTATCTAAGTCATTTGGCCGAAACATCTATTTTTAGGAATTAAATACCAATTAATAATATAATATTTGTTTTAAAAACTAATTTATGTCAATTTTGACAATATTTTGTACATGATTTTTATGAAATTTATAAAAAAATGATAAGTTCTAACCAAGTTACTTATATCAACAATAACATGTCATATTAACCGAGAAAATTAATTTAAGTCATAAAAAGCCTCAAATTACATTTATTTGGGCATTTATAACATCAATTATGTCAATATTTCATTAATAAGACAATTACTGTATCATCTTTGTGTCATAATAAATAATAATTATTTAATCCCTAAAAATTATAAATAAATTTCTATGATGTATATAATTGTATTATCTTTCTGGAGACTATTCATGTTTGAAGTTTCATGAAGTTTATCACTAAATTAAAATTATTATACTTATAAGATTTAAGAAAGTGACATGTTGTCACATTCTTTGGTTTTAATAATAATTAAATTATTTTCATGGAAAAAGTCCATAAAATGAATCTAATCCGACCCTTAGGTTATATGGGTCTACTTTTTGCCATCCAACAGGATTTTTCCATGTGTTAGGGTAATTTTATAATCTTATATTTACCCTTAATTACCCGATTTACCATTAACTATAGTAAATAAAATTTACCGTAGTTACTATTCACAATGCCCAAAAATTAAAAGTAACTTATTAACATAATTTGGACCCACTTATTCCAAATATGGAATCAATTTTTCCAAATTAAATACCCAAAAGATGCAGAAATTAAATTAAAATTAATCCCGTTGTCGAAAGAAAACGGGTTTTTCTTTAAAACATAGCAAAAGATTGAATTGATTTAACCTACGAATTCAAGGTAAAATCAATGCTAATGACATAAATTATATTAAATGGTAAAAATATATTCTATTTATACTTTAAAACCATTCAATATTATAATTTAACCACATAAGATATTAGGATGAAAAAATTTGTTTTTAATTAAAATATAGCGTGTTTTTACTATTCATTAAAATATGAAAGTTATCGGAACAATATTAAAACCTTATCTAATGTAAATTTTTATATCCTGATTCAAAATAAGAATTTTATTTTGTCAAATTGAACTTATAAACATGTCAAATACTATATTTAATGTGGGTGTGCCATCAAAAGGCGGTAAAACTGCATTTTTTGAAAAATACTTATTTTACCCGAAAAATTTATTTTGTTCTTATACCGTGTTCTAGAAATGTGTAAGATGAATAATAATGTTATAAAATAAAAAATTTCGTCAACACTATTCATAACAGCTAGTTCATAACAATATTATAATAATATTTCGTTTTTTAGTAAAACCCAGTATTGCGTACAACACACGCTATCGAGGAAGGCCGTGATTGCGTGTAATGCAAGCCAAGTCAGGGTTGCGTGTAGTGCACAACTCCTTTGTTGTTGAGTATAACAGAATCCAACCATATTTTATTTATACATTTAATATATATATATATGTACACTCAATGTTTCATAGAATAACTTCTATCAAACGAACTTGAAATTGTGTGTAACAAGAGCCAAGAAAAGTGTTACGTATACTGCAAGCTAATACAGTGTTGCATATAGCGCAAGATAATATTAGTGTGTCATACAATAGAAGATATGAATGAAATTAAAAAGAATGTATCTTATAAAATCTCGGGTTGTTACATGAATCCTCATTAAAGAGTGGTTATAGGTATACTGAGAGAAAATGGGAGCATATAATGAAGAAAGGATTCAAGATTTAAGATATCTAGATCCTAAATCAACATAAAAAATGGTTTTATAAGACATTTTTGTTGGATCTTGACCAATACCATGTAGTTTGAAACTCAAATGAATATTCTGGTTTTTAGAAGATAGATAAAATTTTATACGGGCAAAAAAAGATTAAATATGGTATTTAACTCATTTAAAATCAAATAAATCATTAGATGGGTGAAACTGTAGAAAACTATTAAATTTGATAAATTTGTAACCTTGAAAAAATGTTGAAAGTGTCTCTACATTGGGTGAGTCACCATTGTGAGTCATTGCTGGGTGAGTTACTGATGCGATCTACCAGTGGATGAGTCACTATTGGGTGACTAATAATTGGATAAGATACTAGTGGTTGAGCAACCATTGGGTGACTCGCCATTGGATGAGGTAACACAAGATGACACACCATTTGGTGACTCACCATGGGATAACTCACTGTCAGACATGTCACTATTGGTGACCTACCATCAATGACTCAGAAGTGTGATCCACCGTTTGACAAGGAAAAAGTGTGAGTTAATGTTAAACGAGACACCTGTGTGAGTTTCCATTGGATGTCATTATCGTGAGTCACCATTGAGGACATACCATCATGACCTACCATTGATGAACTACCTGTGTAAGTCACCATTTCTACTCAACGTTGGGATTCAATATCATGAATCAGTGCCACAACATAACAATGCTAGATAACATTACAACTCACCATTTCCCCCAGAATACCTGAGCCAACAGTTTTTCACCATTTAATGGGGCAGAGAGGTCCCATCCATTATGATAAATAAGTAAAAATAATTACCCTTAAACATAGATCGTTATCTACGTATGGTTAACTTGGTTTTTCCATTATGTAGTTAGTTACCCTTACAAGAGATTTAGAAAATCTAGGCTACCAACACATGAGAATTAGATGACACTTACAAAACACTATCCTCAAATGAATAACCTTATATATGATTATTATACCATTATGTATCCTATTTAAAAACTAGGATAACCTTTCACAAGTATTATATTACCCTTTTGAAATAATGTAATGAAAATTTTGAACCATACAAAGTTATTGAAAGCGATCTATTACCCTTAAAAAGGGTACTGTTTACCCATATTATAGAGACCCATTATTTTCAAACCTAGATATTATGTATCAATAAATGAATATTCATTACATGACATAAATATATATTATATATCATATAATTCTAGTTCCATTGGAAACATGGAAATATAAAAAATAGGTTTATAAAATATCTACATTTTCACCACCTGAGTTATTCTTAACTAGAACATTTCTTAGATATATCATACTTAGTACCCTTCTCCATATCATATGAAAAGGAATCATAAGAAAATGGATATATTATATGATCAATCATGGAAAATAAGTGAATAATCAATGACCATTAAATAAAAGCATGATCTTAAGGGTATAAGCACATGAAACACACATTTTCAAACAATACTCTGCATATCAATGATCATAATCATAATCCGTGGAATAAATAATAGCAGTTCATAAGAAATTGATCATATGAAAATAATGGAAGATGAACCATAAAATCATAACATATGTATAAGTCATTATTTTTTAGCAAACACAAAAGTTTATAAAGTAATTTACATAGTAGTCAAGAATCATTTCCAATTCTATAATAGTGGAATGGGTTTACTACCTCACACATCATATAATTAAATATTTTCTCCAAAGTCATTCATAGCATACATAGTTCCTCACTAAACTGGTTTCAATTACCATTCCAGTTCTTTTTAGCTCATGAAAAATAAATCCTTACCCAACTCATAGGAGGGATATATAGTTCAACCCTATAATATAATGAGAATCATTCATATTATTAAAACATTACAAAAAAACATTCATCATATTAAATCAAATTAAAAGAAATTAGCTTTTCAAACATTACATCTTTGAATCAGCCAATGATATGAAATGTGTTTCATAAACATTTAATATTTTCATTAAAATTATAAACCATTTGGAGAGAGAATAATGATGGTATCCTAAGAACATACCCTCAGTAAACTTTAATTAACAAAAAATATGGAATATTATATTGAAATATATTTTGAAATATCACTTGGTATAAAAATTGAGGAAAAAAAACTTTCCAATTTGAATATTTTTTTTGTAAAAATTGGTGAATTTATAAATGAAAAAATTTTATTTGAAAATAAAAATGAATTTTTTTATGTATTATTAAAATTAATAAATAATCATGGTGTCCTAAAATTAAATTCATTCTGTATATTTTTTTAATAACCCCTTCTATAATTTTTGTTGAAAATTTCTCATATTACTGAGTATGGAGAACTACTTGAAGATTTATTACAATTTTTTTTAAAAAAACGTATGTAAATGGGAAAATTGAAATTAAGAAATTGTATGATAATATAAGAAACCTTCTTAAAAGCATATTTTAAAAAATTTATTTGAATGTAAAATATTCCCCAGTGAATACTTATACATAAAAAATCTTGAATATTGAAGAGATTAGATATAAAACCCTTACCACATGTTTACATTACATTATATGTGTTGTATCCTCCTATATAAGGATTTATTCTTTATTATAAATCTATATAAAGGGTATAATTATATATATCATATCATATATGTTATACTTATATCTTTTTATTAATATTTTATTTACAATTTCTTTTTAAATCACATTTTGGGTAATAATATATTTGTTTATCATGTATATTATGATTTAGTATTTTCATCCCTTTTACTTTGATCGTGATTCCAAAAATATAAATAATGTTAAAAATGATAAAAATAAATGAATTATTCATTACATATATATTTACATTAATCCATTAATGTTAGAGATATAAAATAAATTATACTATTCATGGATATGGTAGTTCATATATATGCATGAACATTATTTAATTTTTTTGTAGGATGGAATGAGAAGGGTAAGAAAAATGAAACATTAAAGGATCCTTATTATAAATGATATGGAAAATATATTAATAAAATTTTTACTCATTAGCATCCATGTAATATATTAATGAAAAATGAATCACATCATTTCGTGGCGGTGGTAGACCACACTTATGCATGGGCGATGACATCATTTACAAACTTATTTAATTGTAAGACTTTATACAAGATATTATAATTCAAGAAGCATAATTCTATCGTAAATATCATATATAAATATAACAACCATCATAATACGCATACATAAAACATGATGATAAAAAATTATTTGTATCACTATGTGGAGACGGAAAGCTGTATGAACACACGAGCTATACATTCCCTTATAATTTGATGGGAAATATGGTCTATAACTGTGTTATAATAATCATAATAATATTTCAAAATATTTAATATACATAATTTATTATTTAATGATAAATATAATATATTTTTTGGAGATAGAAAAAATTAGAAAGGAAAGTGATTAGTATAGGAGATTACCTCATATTTCAAACCAATCCTTGAGATCTCTTATAGAAGGATCTAGGGATTGTATTTTGAGAATAACAGAACATCTATAATGTGGTTTGAAAAGTTTTTAAGATAAATTGGTATATTTTTTTTCATCTATACAGATCAATGTGGTATGAGTAATTGGGGGTTAAGAATCCCTTTTAGAATTGATGTGGGGGAACTTTTAAAAGTTCTCAAAATGATAAATTATAGTAAATTAAATATAATAAAAATTTCCTCTAAATGACTAGGTGTTCAAAGATATAGAATGATATGATTTTAATCCAATAAATAAATATAATTTATATATATTTTGGAGTCATTTTAAACATTATCATCTTGATTGACCCTTATTTAACTAATTATAATATTATCTATGGTAACAAAATTATCTATATTAGTGGGAAGAAATCATTACTTATGAGGTTAATATTGATCCATAAATAGAAAATTTAGGACAATTTTTACAATAAAATATTTCTATTAAATTATTTGAAGATATTTATTGAATTTCAATCGATCGAATAACATCAGAGGGAGGAGGTTATAATTGTTGTTATATGTTTATACGTTTCGTAATTTTGGAAACCTAACTCCTAAAACCTGTTAAAATTCATTACCTTATAGTATTTTTCTCTACAGACAAGAAGTATAATGTAGGAAATCATGTAAATAACATGGGATTTATAAGATTCAGCCTAATTTCTAGAACCAAAATATTTTCTATATCCACTCTCATGGGTCAATGTAAATTCACTAAAATGATAAAGTGAATAAAAATGTCCCGACTCCAATTATAATCCTCATATCTTTTTATTGGATTAGTTTTACTAAAACCCATCAGTTAACAATTTTTTCTTAAAATATTTTCTATAAGGAAATAATAATGACTTTTCTCAATATTATCCAAAAAACTCAATAGTTCTTATGACCCCTTATCCTATGGCTCATAGTTTGATGAACTCAGTCCAGTAGACTTGATCCGAATAACTTTATCTCAACCTATACCTAATGAAAAATTATATTCAATCAGTAATAAAAGAACTTCCTAAAAAAATCTGATCAACTACTGATACATATCATCCTTAGACAAAAAAATAGTCCATTCTTCTGTATGACCTTTAGATGAGATCTTAGGCCCGAATAACTATCTAACACGAACTCTCCATCACTTCCCCTTTTCATGCATGTGAATGGGTACAAAGTAAAAATGTAATATGCATCTATTTATACATGACCTATGATAAGAAATATGGAAAACTAAAATTGTTTTTCTTCCCACTCAAATTTTCATATATTTTAATTTCACAAACATATGGACTTTATATTTGAGTATTTCAAATCTTCTCAAATCTCTTATTGTCTTCTCAAAACATCTAGAATATTAAATCTATTCTATAATCACAATAAAATATGAGAACACAAGGTTTGGAATAAAATGCAGTATACATTTTTTTATGATCTACGTTTCTTCTTTATCGTATTCTAATTCAAGTTTCATCCTTAGATTAGTCTGATAATACATTATTCCTTATACTATAATCATATGAATTTTTTAACTCAGTATGATCATATTTTAATCCTTTGATCAGTTATATTGAATTTCATACTCAGCTCAACACGTTTAGGATTCCTTGCTAAAATCAGTCTGGTGAGAGATTTATCCTCACCTTATTTTGATGTAACTTTATTACATAGAATAATATGATTTAATTTCTTCCTTAGATTAGTCTGATATGACATTATTCTACATGTCAGAATAATATGACTATGTTAATCGTGTTATTCTAATTGAATTTCATCCTCTGCTCAGTTGAATTGGCTTATCTTTCCCAAGATTCTCCAATTTTATATTTTTACTCAAATCAATCTGATTTAATTTCTCTTAAACTCAATCGAATTTTACATTCCTATCGAAACATTATCCAATGTAACGGAATCAACATCCTCCCAATTTTTAGGGGTTTTAAACTACTTATACAAATATGTTAATGTATCATGACATCATAATGATATTTAAAAGCTTTTAAATAATTGAAAATCATTTTAAGATTTGTTTTGGAATGTTTTTGAACATCCCATCAACAATTTTCAGAACACATTTTATAAATTTTAGAATCAAAAAACCAACAATATAAATCTGGTCTTAATTAATATATGACATTCATCATTTTAGTAGATTTTTTTTTCAAAGAAAGAATCATTCCAATGAAGTATAAATGATGTAGTCAATCTATTCTCCAAATTTTCAGAATAACTTTCATTATTCTGATTCTCGTTAATATTTTAGAAGTTGTTTTATAAGATTTCAGCCAAGAATATTTCACCTAAAGTAAAAATAATAGTTTTGAAAACTATTAGTTTTTAAAAACTTCAAAACTATTAAAAACTCAGAAAGGATCTTCAATCATCACATTTTGATTTATTGACATTTTTTTAACATTTTCAACTTCTGATTTTTGAAACACTTATTCTTTTTCAAAACTCATGTTTTTTACATTTACCAAATCATAGCCTTTCTCAAAATTGATCATCCTAATAGCACATTAATTGAAGAATTAATGTTTTTAATGAATATTAAATACCAGGGATAAGAAAATTAGTCATACATATTAAGATAAACAACCCCTCAATTTTATCATATTCTCATAGAATTATATCCCACAAATTTTATGATAAAAATAGAATCAAAATTATTTATGTAAAAAAATTACATCCCTATCCATTATAAATTATAGTTATATGAATTCTATCCCATTGGTAGCATAATTAACATTAATGTGGGGAACCTCCTTATATTGTTTAAGATGTATTTTTTAGTGGATGAACAATGAATTTCATCCTCAATTCCAGAAATCATCATTTCAGTATTCAATTTATAAAGATATCCAAAATTTTACATTTAGTTGAAACATATTCTTTCCCAACAGATATAGTAAAATAAGTTTCTTTTTTAAGGTGAGAGTATAATACAATTTTGGTTGATCATGAATATTGGACACAATTTTTAAGAAGATAAATTTCACACTTATTATAATAATGTATCTTAATTGTTTTCTAAATTGAACATCAAAATATTACAACGGTATTTTCATCCATAACATTTGAGTACTATCTTGTGTAGCTACATTATATAATGACTCTGATGTGCTCAATATTACATAACATTTTTCTTATTTTTCCAACTCACATAACATTATCTCATGAAAAATGATCCTCTTGAAGTTTATTTCCTTATTCCAACATACAGTCCAATCAGCATCAATATAACCATGAATGTTTATTCTAGAACCTATTTTTTATAAAAGAACATGTGATGTTTCATCTTTATCATATCTCAAAATTGTATTTTCTACCAACATATGTGAACTGTTCAGATCAATCAGATATCTGGTACAAAAATTTATAACATAAACAATATGAGATCTCAAAATGGTTTGATAAAGAAAACTTGCAGTGAATTTGGAAAATAATTCTAATTCAAACTTTTCCCATCACCATATTTACTCATATTCATTCCAACTGAAATTGGATAATAATATTCTTTTGATTATTCCGTAAATTGGTTTTTTGTAACAATCCCCTGTAACAATTTTCTCGATAAAGTAAAATATATTTTAACATTTTTTGACCTTGTAAACCAAGGAATAAAGCTAACTATCCAGACATTGACATTTCAAATTTTTTCTTCATTTCTTCATAAAATTATATATATAAAATTATATCCCTAATAAAATGTTTATCATCCATATAAAAAATTAAATTTATGGTTTGAGAGTTATAATATTTACTTATATGTTGCAATAAACATTTACATTAGAAAAAATCATCATTTTAAAAACATTGTCATGTTTTTTATTCTATAGACATGGTTATTGTTTAAATCCATAAAAATAATAATTATATTTAATTTATTTCAATATTTACCATGCAAAAACCGACACAGTGGTTCAATGTAAACTCCATCTCAATTTCACCATTTTGACATGATGTAATTATATCCATAAGATAAAAATTATAATTTTTATGTGCATGAATTACTAGAAAAATTATAATAGTTTATAATCATGAAAATAGGGATCATGTATCTTAAAAATCCACACCATCCACTTGTGAAAATCCTTTACATAAAAAGTCTTTATTTTTTTTGCAAACAACTACAGGATCATTTAACATGTTTATATACACACATTTTTTTCTGAGGATATTTTTATTTTCTATTCAAGGAAAAATCTCCCATGAATTTTTTTTCACAATATTATTACTTTTTTCATTCATTTCATCAACCAATATTTTCGGTTCCACAATTTCTGTAACTGATTCTTGTTCAATATGGTAAATAAGGGACGTCTGATTTTCTAATCTCATCCTCCTAATTGTCTAAAACAGAGCCTTATTGTAAATACCTAGAATTTCCACGTAAAATTATTATTATTAGTAATTTTTTATTAAATTTTATTTTTCTAGTCAGTGAAAATTTACAGCATGTGATTCCTAGGCCCGGTGTTCCGGGAATGATTTTATGATTTTTTTCGGGTAAGTTCATTAAACATGCTAGCGGGTTTTCATAACTATTGAACTACTTCTCGAAATAGAAATTTGAGGGAACCATTGAAATCATATAACTGATATTCGCTGAAGTATACCTTCACCATAACCACAGTAGGATGAGTGTGAAATTTGGTTTTTCCCTTATTCGTGAAATAATAAAACAAAATTAAACGATGTAACATTTTTTTGAAACTGCCATGTAGATGTCTCATATGTGGGGACCACTAAAATAAAACCTCGCATGAGAGGTTATAAAGGTGGGGACCAATGATCAGAAAACTCCCATGAGAGTATAATGTGGTGGGGACTACTCAAGGAAAAACCCATTTGTACTCCCTCTTAAGTGTGGGGAAGCCTTTTAAACCTCCCCCACTTTAATGGTGCCACCAGCCTTTAATTAATTTTGTGCCAAACTCATCAATTAATTAGGTGGATCCAACAAAAATTATGTTACCCATTAAATTGGGGACACATATCAGAAGTTGTCTACTTTTCAATTTGGTGGAATTGGGAGATGATAAATATTAGGAGGATGACACTTCTCCAATGAAGAACTTCTTCCACGAAGAACATTCCACTAACAAGAAACTCAGACACATGACGTCGACTTCTTCCTTAAGACATTATCAATTGTGGGTTGTATTCAATCGATGACTGTTCCTTCCGCTTCATCTAATACAACAAACAAATGACGTAGGGGTTTAATTTGAGTATGATTATATTCAAATTTTCTTGACTTCTAAAACAAAGAATGCGGATCAAATCACTATCAAGATGATCCGTAGATGTCTTCTTTTGTGGGATTGGTAATAATTATTGCGAAAGGTTGTAGGGAGGGTGTTTTTATTATTTTCACATTCTTGTTCTTGATATTCTTGTGATTCTAGTATTGTAGCTGCTTGCTACAACTCTAATGCATAGTGTGTGGGCCAAACAATCATGGCCATTCCTCTCCAAATTTCTTCGGATAATTCTTGTGTTCTTCGTGATGGAGGAGGACGGTTATCTACCATGATGATGGTGACAAAGGCACAGTGCCCCGTGGCACCTGCGGCCTCTGCCACCCCGCGGCCTCACTGTGCCGCC